>SNQJ01S0096731.1:31549-44817 GCA_010110895.2 Picea sitchensis | reverse complement strand
CTAAGAATAGTCTTCCTTCACTTGGACGAAGCTTGGAGACTCTTCTTCTCCTCTGGCGATCACACAGGGGTCTCTTCAAATTCTCTAGCAGACGCCATCAATGGTTTCTGGTAGTTTCACTGTGTCGTGCATCAGTAGCCCTCTGATCAACACTTGATCTGACGGTTCAGATTACATCGCGATATCGGGATTCCTGATGTCAATAATCTTTGACATGTCCAACTCTCGATCCCCGAAACTCCAACAAGGAATGGAATCAATGGTCTAGATTCAACCTTAATCTGACGGCTCAGATTACATCGCGATTTCACATATCGCAATATCGAGATTCATGATGTCAATAATCTTTGACATGTCCAACTCTCGATCCCCGAAACTCCGACAAGGATTGGAATCAACGGTCCAGATTCAACCTTAATCTGACGGCTCAGATTACATCGCGATTTCACATATCGCGATATCAGGATTCCTGATGTCAATAATCTTTGACATGTCCAACTCTTGATCCCCGAAACTCCGACATGGTGTAAGTCTGCTGACATCACATGTGTTAAATAACTGCCACGTGTCACCCTGATTCGTGACTTACATGTGCTTGGCATGTTGAATCATTCTGACACTTGTCATTACCTGGTTGTGCCACGTGTTCCTAGATGATGTGGTTTGCTGACGTGAGTTGGATCGACGGTCTAGATCACATCTTGATCTAACGGTTCAGATTCAGTTGGGATTTTGCATATAGCAAAATCGAGATTTATGTGGATGATATTACTTGTCATCTCCAACTCTCGATCCTCGAAACTTCGACAGGGAGTTGGGTCAATGGTCCACATAACCCCCTGAGATGGACGGTCCTCCTACTTTCAGAATTTGTGAGCCCTCTACTCCTTGCACTTTTAAAGATCGTGCAGGTTTTCCTCGATCCAATGGTGGTTGGACCCTGCACTCAGATCTGACACCTGAGATCTATCCTCCTCTTCAGCGCACTCTTCTTGTCTTTATTCAGATCTGATGGCCCTCATCCTGTCAGGATTTGTGAGCCCTCTACTCCTTGCACTTTAAAGAACGTGCAGGTTCTCCTTGATCCAACGGTGGTCGGACCCTGTGCTCGGATCTAATGCCCGAGATCTATCCTCCATATCTGCATGCTCCTCTTGTCTACATTGAGATCTGACGGTCATCGAGAATTTAGGATGGGATCCAACGATCACCGACGCTTCTCCTCCAAGCTTACACATCCTTCTTACTTGGAAGAATTTCTAAGTGTCAAAGGCCTCGACCTTTGATCCACCTGTGATCCTAAGTATGCTATCTCCCTTGAGCTTTAGTCATGAGTTAACCTCATCCCTGGTGCACATCTATGCACTGCATTCGACTCTGCGCTAATTCCTCCTGAGCTTACGTTGTTCCTTTTTTTCCATCGATGCACACTTTGATCCTGCCATCTTCACTGCTGTACTTTCCATCAATGAAAAGAATACACTACCTGTTAAACATTTGCCAACATAAACCTCCATCTTTCTGACCCAATTGGCAAGTCTCTACGCATTAACTTCACCATCATACATGGGTAATTCGAATTTAACATTAAGTTTTAATAAAGGCATTTCATTCTTATGTTTATGGACATGTTTCTTTGCATTGGATTTAGAACTTGAACTTGAAGAAGAAGGAGAAGAAGGAGGTGATGATGGAGTTGAAGGAGGAATTTGAGGAGGATCCTCTCCTTCTTCACTTTTTCCCTTTGAAGATTCATTAAGATCTGGTCTCTTTCATTCCAAGTAATCTTCATACAAAACCTTCATCATCTTTGAGATGGTGAAGAAAGTTTTTTGAAACTCTTTCTCATTCTGAGAAAGTCCCTCTTCCGATGCCATCTTATCTCTTTGAGAAGATATCTTTCTCAATCCAATCAATGGATTCTCTTCCACAAGCTCACCTTCACCACAATGTATCTTTTCCATGGTTAACATGCAAAACTCAAATCCAAACGTCAACTAGTTCTAATACCACTTGATCGGAAAATATCTTTTACACGACTATGGTTGAGTTATTATGCAAGTGTTTATTAACCATTTAGAAACCTTAAAGAAAGAGGAAGAATTATAGAAGAAACATCACAGCCATATAAACATGTACAGCTCTAAAATGAAGCATAAAAAAATAACAAACCATAACACCAATGTGATAACGGAGTTCGACAATCTCGCCTACGTCTCCAGGCCTTTGTCTCAGTGGGTGAGGCTTTCTTATTTATGTTCAAAGCTTAATAAGTACATCACAATAGTTCCAAAAGGTTACAAAACTAATTTGGTCTTGTTCTACCAGATCTCTAGAACCCAACAGAAGAAACAATACTCAAATCAGATGACCAAAGCTAATAGAAATGGCCTGCAAAGGTGCGCTCCTCAATAGCTTCCCTGCATAAAAATGGCTTTGGCTTGGAAAATATTCAACATAAACCTACTATGAATCTCCTCTCTTGGCCTCAAGAAGGCCTGGTTTATATAGATCTGAAGTTGGTAACCATCTCCCAACTTCCCCCCAATATCTGGCCTCAAAAAGGGCCCAATATCCCCCAATAATGGCCAAAAATCTCCAAAACTGCCTATAAAATCAATAAAAAAATCTTATTGTATAGTGAAAACCTGTTTTTTTGCAATAATATATGGGCGCAACCCCTAACTCACAGGCCCCTAGTCGTATGAGCGCATCCCATGTGGCCTTGATCATATCCCTGGTGCACTGGCCCCTTAGCTGCTTTGGCACCTGGCTATATGGTGGTGGCCATGTGGCCATACCTTAAACTCCATGCGTTGTCAAGTGTAGCTCCCAACGATGTTAGTCCTTGGTTCCCACCCCTGGTCAGTGAGCTAGCCCGACCGACTGGGGCTAATTGTTCAAACTTTGCACCAACCAACGAACTCACCCCAGGTCATATGGTGGATCCTCCACAATCGAGGGCTAGATATTATCATTACAACCACACCAAACAAAAAGAGTAGGTCATGGCCATATTGCTAGGCATATGTGACCGTGCCAAGGGATGGGACTAGGCCCGGCCCTTTTCCGCCCGAACCAAACCACTATATAAACATAAATATATACACGATTGTATAGGGGTAAGAAACAACGTGCAGGCGGGCTGGCTAGCCTGGCCTGCCAAGTCACTACCCTGGTGGAGAGGTCTCTAGTTCAAATCCCCAAAACTCCAAAATTTTACCAAACAAAATAACCAACCAATGGGTGCCATGTGGCAGCCCATGTCGGGTCCATGTGTCACCTCCTCATTCGTCGAATACCATGACAAGTGTCAAAATCTGATTGGACCCCACATCTACCCAGTCAGTATGTCTGCCCAGTCACTATCTGCCACATGTCGCAGTACATGCATGCCACATCATCTATACGGGCATGCCAGTGTCACCCTTGTAGTGGTGACACATGTCACCCCCATATTGGTCCACATGTCCATCCATGTCAGTGTCTGTACACCCAGTCAGCCTACCACGTGTCACCTCCATAAGATGCCAGTTGTGCCTTCCACGTTAGTTGTACAGTCATACGTCCTGTACAATTAGCTACCACGTAGCATTGTACAGACTGTACAGTCATCATTTTTTTGTCTCTTTGGAAAAATGAATAGATCACCATAACTTGATCATATGATCTCTGTTTGATCCCATTCAAGTTATGTTGGGTTCGTATCGACGAGACCTATGCACACATCTATTTTGAAGCCATTATGAGAACTTTTATTTTTAGGCCTTTCTGAGCCCCATTAGGCTCTTAGATCCATTTCTGGATCAGGTTTGTTGTATTTTATCCTTCAATCACTTGGTGCCATATCCTAGCACAATTGTTGTGGCTTGTGGGACAAATATTTAAAAAAATATTTGTTGAAGGAAGAGAAGAAAAGCATCAAGTTGTATGATCTAGATTATTTTCGACACGAAATGAGAGTGGAGATATAATAAAGTAATGTACAGAGATATCTTGGATATCCAATAATATAACAAAAATTTATCAGAGATGCAAACATAAACACAGAGATACAGTCATACACAATTTTCTATTAATGAGCGAAAATGTACAAAGATTGTAAAAATACAGAGTGATGGACTCACTAGAATGGTGGTAGCCTATCTCTGAGAAGAGATGTGTTCGCTACTCGCATTCACAAGAAGATGATTTTACAATGAGGATCCAAATGCCTTTTTATCATAAATAAAATCCAAAACCCTAACCCCAGAAGATGAAAAGACAACAGTTTTGTGGACCTCGTTTTGGGTAGTTTGGTGTATCAACTTCCCAGGGGTGTAACTTTGGCATACGATCTACGTTTGGGGCACACGATAGCTTGTTGGAAAGGTATCGTCGAGGAGATTCATTTAGGCCCTCAAAATGGCCTCTAAAGTTAAAAACGACTAAAAATCGTAAATTACCAAAATTTCCAGAAAAATGTTGAGCTAGTTGGAAAAGGTGGGTGGCCACTGATCTCCACCTAGATCAATCCTCCCTCCTCAAGAATCAATGGTCTCCATTGCGTTGAGTGCCCGAGGAAGAGGTAAAAGTGTTTGTTGAATCTGCATCTTGATGAGCTGGTTTCCTTGTTGGAGAAGTTTCATTTCTTAGCTTGTTGAAGGTTGTCATGAACATGTGGCTAGAAGGGTTGGACAATTTTAACCAGTCTGGCTACATGAGATGCATGTGTGCAAAAGGAATATTTACACTTTTCTGCAATCTTGTCGACCTGCTTCTGTTGGATAGAAGTTGCTTGGACCAAGGATGTAGTGGTTGTAGTATCCTTTTTTTCAACTTTTGAACAGATTGTGAAGAAGATGAATTTTGTAGTATGAGATACTACCTTGCAACACTGTTTANTGTTGGAGAAGTTTCATTTCTTAGCTTGTTGAAGGTTGTCATGAACATGTGGCTAGAAGGGTTGGACAATTTTAACCAGTCTGGCTACATGAGATGCATGTGTGCAAAAGGAATATTTACACTTTTCTACAATCTTGTCGACCTGCTTCTGTTGGATAGAAGTTGCTTGGACCAAGGATGTAGTGGTTGTAGTATCCTTTTTTTCAACTTTTGAACAGATTGTGAAGAAGATGAATTTTGTAGTATGAGATACTACCTTGCAACACTGTTTAGGTGGAATAGTAGTCAGAACTACCTCTGGTATTCTATAGAGATGACCCCCCAAAGAAAAAATGGCACTGTGGGGTCGAGACTCATAAACATCATGGCGCTTCCACATATATGTTTGGCCCAAGATAACATCACAGACATCCAGTGGGGAAACATCGCGTAATACCTCATCCTTGAAGGGCTAGATGTCATATGAAAATCGACACTGTTGGCTGACACACAGATCTCGTCCCTGGCGAAGCCACCTGTTGTTGTATGGTCATGGGTGTGGTGTTGTCGACAATGCCAAGTTTGATGACATCTGCTGAGATGAGGTTCTTCTGGCTTCCACTATCAACAATAAAATGCAGTAGGGTCCCCTTCACCCACATCTGTGAATGAAAAAGCTTCAGGATATGTTGGTTCTTCTGGTTGAATTGTTGCGGTTGTGATAATAACAGTGGGGTCTACGTTGATGATCTGTCTTTTACTAGTATTTTCAAAATCATATTCTGAATTAGGGTTCGACTCCTTGTCTTTGATCTCGGCCACCAATGACTGTTTTGAGAAACATTGCTCGGTGTTGTTCCAGGGGCTTTTTTGGAAATCACACCATTTTTTGGTGTCCTACTTTGTCTTCCCGTGACCCTTCTTTTCCTGTGGTTTGGATTTGTTTTTAGGAGACTGTTTGTTAAGGCCATCTTTATCATACTTTGTTTGTTGCATATTTGCAGATCCAAACTCTCGTTTGTTTCGGTGTTTAAATTTCTGCTTGATTTTAACAGCATATCGATAAGCAACACCGAGTGATGAGATGTCTAGAAAATCCATTTCAGTTTGGATGTATCTGTGTAGAGCCCCATGGTATTTCAGAACCAAATGTCGTTCGGAGTCTTTGATACCCAACTTGGTGTGAAAGGTATGGAAGGTATTGGTGAACTCTATAAATTCTTGGCCCCTCTCTTGCAGCAGTGTGGTCCATCTCATGTACTGGTCCGCATAGTTTCCAACAGGGTAATACTGTTCTTTTACCGCATCCACAAAAACATCCCAAGTGGGCTTAGCCCCATATATTCTAGACTCCTCTGTGGAAATTTGCTCCTAGTAAGCTTCCCACCAATGTTTGACATGGGGGAGATATGTAAGGAGTGTGAAGGTGATCTTTTCCCCGTCAAAAAAATTATGAACAGAGAAATAACCTTCTAACATATTTAACCATTTGTCTAGGGCATCCGCATCTATCTGACCTTCAAATACGGGAATATAAAAATTAACCTGTACCTTGAAAGGAGAGGTGCTTCCAAAGTGTTTGTTTGATGAATATGTGTCTGTTGTTATCGACATGCATTGAAGGATGTGGGAAAAATTCTCCATCATTTCATCCCTCTGTCGCGTGAGAGCTTGCTCAAGCAACAGATTGATAGAATCGTCTGCTCCATCATTTTTATTTTATTCCACCATGGAGGGTTTCTTGGGCATGAAAGAGTGATTGTCTTCAAGAGAGACAATCTCAAGAACGAACTTTCTATACTCAGACCTTGTCAGGGACATGCACTGAAAAAAACGATCAAGAGCAGCCTGCTCTGATACCATTGATCCAGATTATTTTCAGCATGAAATGAGAGTGGAGATATAATAAAGTAATGTACATAGATATCTCAGATATCCAATAATATAACATAAATTTATCAGATATGCAACCATAAACACAGAGATACAGTAATACACAATTTTCTATTAATAAGCGAAAATGTACAAAGACTATAAAAATATAGAGTGAAAGACTTGCTAGAATGGTGGTAGCCTATCTCTAAGAAGAGATGTGTCTGCTACTCGCATTCGCAAGAAGATTATTTTACAATGAGGCTCCAAAGGCCTTTTTATCATAAATAAAATCCAAAACCCTAACCCCGGAAGATGAAAATCCAATAGTTTTGTGGACCCCGTTTTGGGTAGTTTGGTGTATCAAGTTCCTAGAGGCGTAACTTTGGCATACAATCTCTGTTTGGGGCGCACGATAGCTCGTTAGAAAGGTATCATCGAGGAGATTCATTTAGGGGCTCAATTAGAGACTTTGGATATCATTGAGAATATATATCCCAAAAAACCTTCATTTAGGCCCTCAAAATGGCCCCAGAAGTTAAAAACTGCTAAAAATAGTAAATTACCAAAATTACCAGAAAATTGTTTTGAGCCAGTTGGAAAAGGTGGGTGGCCAACGATATCCACCAGGATCATTGTAGATGTGAAAATAAATCATTGAGAGGATGTTAATTTATTCTCTGAGAGACAATTATATTTATTTTCATAAAGGATTAAATGATATTTTGAAGTTAGAGTATTACAATAGAAGATGTGTAAGATACGCCTAAAGGGTTCCCTCCATGTCATAGAATTATGTTCAATTGTTTTGAACAAGGTTTGAGATTTGTTAAGGGGTAAGATGCTTTATATAGCTCCCTCCAGGTATAGTTGATTTGAATCTATTTGAGAGAAAAGAGGAAGGGTGAGGTTCTCATGCATAGAGCTCCTTCTGTGAATACTTGTAAGTTATTATGTGAAAGGTGAGATTCTTAGTATGAACTCCCTCAAAATTAAGTAAGATAGTTTGAGTAAAATTTAGTGAAATGTGTTTTCCTATTTGAGTTATTAACAATGTCATTAAGTCATTGTTAAGACGGGTAAGAAGCTTGTGTCTCCTTCAAACAAAGTTCAAGTCATTGATCATGTGTGTGATTGTAAATTTCTTAGATAAGTCAAAGAAAAGATATATCCATGAGTTCAATGATTAAGCTTGAAAGGAGAACTTGGGTTGTTTTGTTTCTTTGTGCAGGTTATTGATGGAAAATGATTAAGAGAGGAATATCATTCAAGAGAAGTGAATTATTGCATATAGACCAATAAACCATTAATAAAGTTGCATTAACCTAATAGTTCATAGTGATGCAAAGGTTAGATGCGTTAGAATAGAAAGTACAAAAAAGGAAGCAACATAAGCAAGCCATAGAAAAGTTGTGAAGAATGTAGGAATTGAAGTAAAAGATGGAAGTCGAAGAGAGGCATGAAATTTATTGAGATATATAAAGGAATTGTAAAGAAGGGATACGTTGGCAAAAGACCAAAATTGAATCCATGGAGGAAGGCTAAAGATGAGGAAGAAATCAGTATAGGAAGAGTTTAAGCAATAATACTATGTAGTTGCAAATCCTGAGCAAATAGAGGACCTTGAAAACATTTTTGGAGCTAGTGAGGATGTTGGAAGAGTGGTAGTGTTGGTGTTTCATATTCACTTGGTGGAGGAAACATTGATAATGAATAAGGAAGAGTGTGAATATGATAGGGCCAATGTAAAAGAGGCATGACCAATGGTTCAGTGCCTATGGGAATTGTTAATTTTACATAATTGAGTTTGTTGATCAAAATGCAATCAAAAGAGATGAAGAGGATGTATGTGTCCAAGGAAGGACAAAGTTGACTAATGAAGTGGTTTCATATGAAGAGAATGTGGTAGAATGCCACCAAAATACGTGAAAGAATTTGTAGATTGGTGACATTCTATACACATGATGCCTATACAACCGAGTGAAGATAGTGGAAAATATTTTGAGTGCATGGAATATCTAAGGGAAATATTCTCTCAAAGAATATGCTATTGAAAAAGTTACAACAAAGGTGAAGAGAGTACTCTTATACACCTATCACACTAAAAAAGAAAGGTGTGAAAGGAAGGGGAATTTAAAGAAATTGCAGTTGAGAAAGAAAGTGAGACTACCTCAGTAATTAAAGATGATGTAAATTGTGAGATTGGAGAGGTAAAGGAAGAAAATGAACAAAGAGGAAAGGTGTCAGTGGAAACCATATGTCTTTAAAGAGATGATCTTGTCGGATTATATGTAGATACTTTGATAAAGTCGAAGGCATCAACAATCATACTTAGAATTTTGCTGGAATCCTTGGAGATGTTGAAGAAGATGAATAAATTTTAATAGGAACCATTGATAATGTATAAAAATGTACATTTTTTTGTAGTGACATGAGGATGAAAATGAAATTAAAATCATGAAGATAATAAAAATTTAGGATAATATTTTAGAGATAATCATGGAAACACAATGTTATCTTAATTTCAGTATCATATAAATAGATGAAGTGAAGATAGGCAACATTGATATAACTTATTGAATTATAATTTTCATGAAGTAAATATAGAGTTGATCCCCACCAATGAAAGTGAAAGAGATGTGAGAGTTTATTTAAATTTGGAAATTTTAAATGACTTTTCCTTCATTTATAGAATCCCTCATAAAGAAAAATATTTAATGGGATAAGTGGGCTTGAGAGGGATTTGAATTTAGGACTACATAGATATCAAATTTGATTGTTCCTAATTTTGACATAGTGTTTGGAGTAAGCTATGATATTGGTGGTGTAGCCATTGTTACAAAAGGTATTAGGCTAAGTTGAAAAGGAAAATGTAGGAGGAAAGTGTTTGGAATATTTTTGCAATAAAATATGGGGCATGGTTTGACCAACGGATAAAGATGAAAAAACCATAATGGAAGTATTTTAGGTTTAAGTGAGGTCAATACTTGA
Source organism: Picea sitchensis (assembly GCA_010110895.2). Classification (NCBI taxonomy): domain Eukaryota; kingdom Viridiplantae; phylum Streptophyta; class Pinopsida; order Pinales; family Pinaceae; genus Picea; species Picea sitchensis. The sequence continues at coordinate 35,091 of SNQJ01S0096731.1, read as the reverse complement.
ATTATTTACAACAAGGGGAATTTGACAAGGGGAATCAACAATAGATATCAAAATCAAATTAAAAAATTTAAAGTCCTAGTATTGTGTAGACCCCTTTCGTTTGAATATTCTTATGGACCAAATATCCAAAAAAGCATAAAAAAGGCCCAATATAGTATTATCATGCCTCAATCAAGTGAAGAGTGAATAAATAAGAAGCCTCTTCGATGAGGCAACCTGCTTTTACAATATAGAAAATGCACAAGATAATACGATAATTCAAATGAGCCTCCTTGACGTATATATAGGAGACAAAGAGGGATAGAAATATATAATAATAATCTGACATAACTATGATTAATGTAATGATAATGAATGAGGGTTATTATTAGGGGAATAACATTCTCCTCCCCTTCAAACCAACATTTCCCTCAATTTTGATCAACCGTGGATGATTTTGTAAGAAAAAATTATCTTCCCAAGTCACATCCTCTATTGGCAATTTCTTCCACTTGATGAGGTACTTAGTAATTTATTGATTTCATAGTTTCTTGATCTATGTTTTAATGATTGTTTCAAGTTTTAGTAATATTTTTCCCTCTTCACCAAGTTATGGAAAAATAGCTTGAATAGGGATCTTGTCATTGATAATTACCTTTGTTACTTCCCAAATTGTACGTGATGATGAAATCCCTAATTTGCAAGGTGAAATCCAAGGGAAACCTCTAGGAAGGTCACCATTGTCACCTCAACAAACTATCCTCTGTTTCTTTAGGCCGACTCTCCTCTGGATCAAGGGGGTTATTCCCTATTAGGATTACTGAGATGAACCAATGAAGCACAAGGTGACATTGAGAGTAGCCTTAGTAAAACGGGGTTTGGAGTTTTTAGGGTTTTTAGAATAAGTGATGGAACGACATCAAGAGATCAGTGCCAAGTCCAACTAGGATGATGGATTCAAAGTGAATTAAATGGTAAACGGGGTCAAGGAGAAACCCTTTGGGGGTTTTGCTTATTTTCTTAAAGGATTAGGGTTTGAGATTAGCACCATAAGGTTGAAGGAATCCCTCACTCAATCAAGATCAACAATGGATTCAAGCTCTACAAGAAGGGTTTCCTCATGGAAATAGCCTTCACCATTCAAAATTAACTATGATTTGATGAAAATACTTAATACTTCAGCTAAGGGACCATAAGTAAAAACATAGCATGGTATCAAATACTCACTAAACCAACAAGGAAGAATGAGGAAAAGCCCTAAGATTCTTCCTCCATGTGATAAATTTATCCCTCTATGGATCAATCTAGAATGCTTAGTATAAAACTTGAAGAGATTCCATCGTTAATATTCATGAAAAAAAATAAAACAAGTAGGAAAAGCTTCAATAGTTTACAACATTCATCCACAAAGAAAGAACTCTTAACACCATAAATGCTTCAAAAAAGATATATTGATTAAGCTCCAAAAGAGAGAGCTCCAAATTATCTAACCATGAGTGAAAATGTGGACCTGCATATCTTTATATAGAAGGGAAACGAAGAGTACTAGAAATGAGTTGGAGTTTTTTGCATCCACGAGGTTGAACTACTCAAGAGCCCATAGAGCCATTGTATTTACAACAAATCGAGGAAGCATCCAGAGGATTCACTACCATCTTTGCAGATTATGTGTTTCTCTTTGGTTATGTATCTTTCTTGTTTATCAAAAACTTATCTCCTGAATGGATATGAACTCATGGATGATTTTGTTCAGGTTTTGAAGATTAATATTGAAAACTTGCTCCCAATGTTTTCTTTGCGAATTTCTTTGAGTATTATGTCAAACCATGACTTAGTGAAATACTTGTTATTCTCTATGTGTTATATTAACTGAGGATTGTTTTATTTAAATGGTTTACAACAGGCTTAGAATACATGGCTTCCTGTTAGTAATAAATAATCTCCTAATCTAAAATCAAGATTGTGCAAGGGTTTAGGGTTATAGTTGAACTGTTGGAATTGGGTGAATATTGTCAATATCTTTTCATGTATTCTATTAGCCTCATCTAAATACCCAATACATATTCTTTATTATATGAAATAATAAGTACTTCCACCCTTGTTATTGTTTATGATATCTCGTGTTCCTCAGTTCCAAGGATTGCCATGTCATTCCATTTGGTACTTGAGACATATCTTTTGCATCTTTCATTAAACCTTTTTTTATGTATGTAACACCCTTGTTTGCCCCAACTTGTAATTAATGATAAAATAGGATTACCATGCTAAGGCATGTGGACAATGTAAATGTATTATTGTTAAACTTCCCATAACTGACTGTTGGGGGGTGAAGCCTTGAAATACGAGACATGATATCTCTAGAGGAAATAAATAAGTTAATAAAGAAAGGACCAGTGGTTGAATCATCAACCACCCCCATGAATGGAAGCATGGTCTAGTTGTAGGATGTCAGTTTGAAGTACCACAGAGACCTGTAGACCTGAGCTTCCTTCTGACAGAAGGAACATGATAGGTCGGAAAACCTTCCAGAGGAGGGAAAGTAAGATACATACAGAGACATCAAGAGAGGAGATGGGGGGATGAGAGCACAAGGTCATAAGGGAGATGTGTGAATCCAAAGGAAGTGCTGAGAACATGGCCTGAAGGACCCGAACGCAAGCTTGATGTTGAAGAAGCATCTGATAAACATCGCAGGGTCTCTATGACATAGAGAGTTTCTCTGAGAGATGGTGGAAATTCCTTAGTGATATCATGGCTTGGCATGGGGGTGGCTAGAGTGCTAATAATGAATGCCTCTAAACCTATGGTTGGGTGGAAAGGTGCACACCCATAGTCAGTTAGTTGAATGCAGCTTGTAATAGATAAGTATTCTCATACCCTATGAAATTGAGCTGTAATTTCGTAATAAAATTAGATATACTGTGAATGACCCAGAGATGTACATGTTTGCTTAATGGTTATACTGTATCTCTTTATTGTTGTTTAAATTGTGTATTTAAGAAAGTATGATATGGCCTGATTTGTACACGTAAATGCTCGAGCCTTGTGGTAGCTTAAGCTAAAATAAGTGGACTGTGAGTTCATCAACCTTGGACACAGTTTTCACGGGTGCACGTCGATGCACCCAGTTTCCCTAAGTATTCGAGAGGATGGAGTCTATTAAGCTCAGGAGAGGTAGTGCATGTATGCACAAGCTCTCTGCGAGGCGGGCAGAGACCGAGAACTCTTTAATTTCTAGACTTGTTGAAGGAGCAAAAGGGGTGCGCGGAAGAATTCTTCCAAGCATTAAGTTCAAGAGAAAGAACACAAAGCTCTTACGCCTTTCAGAGCTAACAAAGCTCATGAAGAATAGCGATATTGAAGTATCAAAAGGGAAGGTTCCTTTGTTTGTGTTGCGCCTCTTTCGTCACCTTGGTGAGCAAAACAAAGGTGCTTGCAAGCTCAGTTGGGTCTGCTGAGCAGGACAACTGTAAAGAAAAGAGTTAGGGAAAGAAAATAAAAACTACAATTAAGAATTAAACTAAGAGATGCAATAAAAACTAAATTCATGAGCATAGGGACAT
>SNQJ01S0096730.1:13403-31539 GCA_010110895.2 Picea sitchensis | reverse complement strand
GACTTAGAATTAGTTTCGATAATACACACACTAAATATGTGGCAAAACTATTTGATAGGACGAAAACTGTTATTGATGTCTGACAATATTTCTTTAAAGTCCCTATTTGATAAACAAAATCTCAACGCTTGACAAGCAAGGTGGTTATTCTTCTCAAGTGGGTACAATTTTGAAATAAGACATATCAAGGGAAAATAAAATAAGATAGTAGATGCCTTGAGTAGACATGAAAATATGATTTATACAGTTATAAGAAGTTACTAATTATGAAACTGATTTAGAGGGAAAAGTCAAGATTCCAGCTAAAAAGGATATAGAATATTTGTAACATACCCAACCATTCACAGGCAGAGCACACTACCTCAAAAAATCAATTTTGAACCAATTTCAAACTCTGATAATAATTAATTTGAAAAATAAGCATGAAAGAATCACATGCATTAACCAAGATCCATGCTACAACATGAAAGAAATAAACAATGCGTGATGCACAAATAACAACCAACAGATAGGCACACAAAAATACATCTAAGAGATAATTAAATACACAACAGAAAATACATCGTACAGAAAGCACATAGAACACTTATCTTTGCAAGTAAAAATTCACCAATTGGATGCAGAACAAGGAGGTTCCCCTAAACCATGGACATTTTTGTTCTTTTATTCTCAACAATAGGTCACCCACCCTCGAGCCAGGGCTATGAATCCACAAGGACGGGTTCTAGGACAAATCTAAAACACACAAAAATTGGCTAACTAGCTCTCAGGTTTTCCAACCACATAGAAAATATGAATTTCCAATTCTCTTTTCCCCTCATCCTGCACAACCCAAATAAATGAGCACCTCTCTCTACCATGTAATCACTCATATTGTTCCATTTCTCTCCAAGGCTCCAGTGTTACTGGTTAGGAAATATCCCTGTTGGAAACTCCAAGGATTCTCATTTCTGGACAATTGTTTATGAACTTCCATCAATCTCATGCACACAGGAACCCATTACCTCCTGGAATGATCAGTAATATATTACAACAATCTAGAAATGTATCTCCTCCTATAACCATTCATTTCCATGATCCCCCCCAAGAGAAAATGAATTCAACAAGAGTGAAATAAGGAATTATAAAATGAAATGATTAACCAAGAGAAACCCCCAAACATCCCACAAGAAGGGTTTGAAAACAAGAACCACATGGCCTTCCTCCCAAGAATCTCATGTAACCCATTTTCTCCATAAAATCAATTATGGGTAAGTAAAATATAATAAAAATACTTATCCCCTTAATCCCCCTCTATTGTGGAATCATAGTCTCCTATTTCTTTTGTCCTTAGATTCTTTCTTATAGCCAATGATGTAGTTTATTAGTGTATATGAAGTATTACATTTCCTAGGCACTCTGCCTCCTTTCAAATCTATCAGCTCACCATGCTTAGTCACAATTACATAATAAATTCTAGTTCATAAGGATTAAAACTGGGGTGTTACATCCCCCTCCCCTTATTTTGACACTTTCCTTAGTGCACAACACCATTCCAATGTTATTAAAATTACAAATCTAGGCTCTCTGGACTTAATCCACATGACATCCAACCAACTCTTATGTACATAGGAACTCTAGCCTAAAATTAAACATGTATACATAAGCATTCTGACCCAAAACATGTATAATGATCTTCAGAATTTATATTGTTGGTAGTAATTCCAACCAACAATCTCTCCTTCCCTCTCATCCTACATAACCTAAATAAATGGACCCTTTTCTCTGCCCTACATTCCCTCAAGCTATTACACTTTTGTTCAAGGCTCCAATTCACTCAACTAGGAAGTGTCATAGTTGTGACTTCCAGGTTCCAGTTGCAACAAGTCCACTAGACTATCTTCATTCCATGCCTTCATCATTGAGCTCGATTTCCTTCTAGTGTTATGTTTCACAAGATTCAAACTTCAATAGCCAACATCTCATCTTTATTATAAAAATAAATTCATGATGAGACATTTTTATAACAATTTCAATCATAAATGTCAAATATATTTTATACAAGAAAATAGAGTTTTCAAGCATGAGCTTCTAACACATAATTTGTTTGGATCTTGTAGTTGCAGGAATCAATCTTTATTATGGCTTACAACAATTCCATACCCAATACCATTATTATTGTAATTTTCTCAACCTTCAATCAACCAAACCAATTGTTAGCATAACCATGTAACAATTTGTAACTATTAATTTCTCAATTTTGTTTTATGTAGGAAAATAAAATTTCCAGGAATGAATTTTTCAACTCATAATGTTTTTATTTTGCAGTTGTAGATATCAGTCTTCCTTCTAGGCTTACATCCCTACCATATCCAAGACCATCCTACCTACAATTTTCCTCAACCTTCACTTCGCCAAACAAGTTGTCAGTATCATGCATATGTCACTAGTAGAAAAAGACAAATTTATGACTAAAAAAATGACTAAACATTGCATATAAATGACTAAGTTTAGTCATGTGACTATTAGTAGTATATTGTTGGACATATATAATATGACCAAATATATGAATAAAAAAATTTAGTCATTTATTGGCTATTTTGGATTAATGTTTTGGTGGTAACTTTAGTCATTGTTTTAGTCATTAATTGTTGTTCACTTGTCATTTATTTGGTCTTGGTAGTCCATTATTGTCATCAACAAGTAGTAAATATATTCATTTGTATCATTTATTTTAGTCAACTAGTAGTATATTTACTCATTGTAATCATCATTTTTTGTCAATGGGTAGTATATTTAGTCATTGTAATCAACATTTTTCGTCAACTAGTAGTATAGTTGGTCATTTTTATTCTCTAATTTTCATCCATTGGTAGTATATTTAGTCAATTTTATAGTCATTGATTGTCATTAATTGGTCATTTATTTAGTTATGGTAGTCATTTATTGTCGTCAACAAGTAGTAAATTTAGTTATTTGTATCAGTTATTGTCGTCAACTAGTAGTATATTTAGTCATTTTTATTATTGATTTATGTAAATTTGTAGTGTATTGATATAATGTTTATTAGTTGCATAATCATTATATTTACTACAATTTTAGTAGTAAATGTCCAATTATATAATGATATGAATAATTTATTGTTTACCATAAATTAGTTGTGTAATGCAGAAATAAACATAGCACTAAACTTAAATTAAAACATTAAATAACTTAGTATTAAACATAAATTAAAAATTAAATAACTTTGTATTAAACTTAAAATAAAAGATAAAAGATTGATTCTAACATGATCATGATAAAAAAACTAAAGTAATCTGACATAAAATCAAATTAAAACATATAATATTGCAATTTAAATGAATTGCAAGATGACCATATATATAAAAAAATAAATTGAATGTAGTACATTGTTAAGACTGAGAATTTCCAAGTATGAAAAGACAACAAAATATAATATCAATGAACATTGTACATTCAAACCACTGAATGTACATAAAATCAAATTAACACATAATATTGTGAACTGCAATATGATTATATATATATATATAATGTCAAACTAGTATAGTAATGTCACTTAGAGTTTTCAAGTTTGCAAATACACCATAATATAAAAAATCCCTAAACATGCATTCATTCAAACAACTCTCATTGAGAGTTTCCAAGTCTGCAAATACACCATAATATAAAAGATCCCTTAACATACATTCAAACAACTGCATAAAATCAGTGGGCCAAGTTGTCTAACAATTGTGATAAAAATCGTTTATGTCATTTTTTGTAAATATTTCAAAGGTCATTTTGTGAATCTTCCTTCCTTTCAATACGTTTCTGCAAAAACAAAAAGAAATACACATTATATTGAGATATGGAAAATGTTAAAACAAGAATTATACTCTAATATTTAATGTATAATTATTGCACTCACCTCGAGTTCACTAGTACCACTACGAATATACTATACATTATTCTCGAGTTCAACGTCAATATGATCACTATCAATATTGAGATAACTTAGTGCATCTTTTATATCTCTTTTGATAAGGACTTATCCTTTTCATCATGTTGCTTTTATAGAGTTTCCCTACATGTGGTTTCATCATGAAAAAAAAATAGACAACATTCAAAAGTATGAAGAATCTATTATTAAGAATTCAAAAGTATGAAGAATGCAAGAAATAAAGTTTTGTCAAAAAGAACATTTTAAGAGTGAAAATTTATGAAAAAACATTGGAACAGGTTAACTATCACAACAAAAAATTGATTACCTCAAATTCAACACCACTATCAAGAATGTCCTTTACACATTTCTCAGTGATTTATTCATGATCACTATGACCAATATTGACATCCTCTTGTGCAATCTTCGAAGCTCTGTTGACATTATAAATGTCTTTTCCTTTTGGAGACACTACATGTTTTGTATGATTTATCTGCATGTGGTTTAACCATCATGCAAAAAAATACACAACATTTAAAATTAGAAACAAACTGTCTCAAAGGGAATTGTTCTCTTTTTCAAACAATGAAACAACATAATCACAACAAACATTCACATAGATGTAAAAAGAGAAGTGCAGAACATGAAACCTTTGTGATGAGCCTTCAAAAATCTTTTATGATAGGATAGTTATGATATTAAAAGAATTAAAAGAATTATTTTACAAGAAATAGTCTCATTGTCAGAGGAAGTTAACCTTACAATTCATAACCTCGGATATTTGTAGTCAAGTTCCCTTAGCAAAAAGTAGCACTATATGTCAATAGTAAAAAACGTTAGTCATCAAGAAACTCTCTATTACCTATAGTCATTTTGCCTTAACAAAAAGGAGAACTATATTCAATATCAAATAACGGTTAAGCACCAAGCAGAAAGGGATATCACCTATATAGGAGTGGACATCTACATCTTATAATAATTACCTATAGAAATTATCTTAATAAAAACATACTTAATTATTTTGTATTGGTATTTTATTTATATCTTTCCATCCCCAATACCAAATCAACAAAGGAATCTTGATAATATACTGAGTTATATGGAACCTAGGTTTGTGAACTATTACATTGTCACAAAAGGAAAGAAGAAAGAAGAAGACAAGTTGAATGCAACCTATATAATCAATGTGGCAAGGAAGCTTGGATGCTCAATTTTCCTTCTACCGGAAGAAATTTTTGAGTTCAATCCTAAAATGGTACTTATATTGACAACAAGCATTATTCTTTGGAGTCTTATAAAACAAACGAGTGAAGATGCATGGATTTTAGACGATGAAAATGGAAGTGTAACTAGTAGTTTCTCAACATTGTTATTGATGACATTACTTAAGAGGCTTCTTTACCACTTTGTAATGGAAGTGGTAGGCTATGTGGAAATATTGGTTTTAGATCCTTGGCTTCAGAGCCAATTTGCCCAGATAGAGCTTCAATCTTTAAAATAACAACATGCATCCATGAGAAAGGGGAAGGGTGAATTAATTAGTGGGAATTTGAGCTTTGGAATGGTTAAACTAAAATATACTTTAGGATTTATTCATCGAGGAGGAGGTAGGAGTTGTTGTGGGGGAATACCATTCGAATTTAAAAGAGATTTGAATAAAAATAACACTAAGAAGGATAAAATATTTCTAAACAAAAGTAAAATTAAACTCTTCTCTTTCCTATGACATCCACACCATTAGAACAACATAGCATCAATGAATATCATCAAATAGTGAAATTTTATTTATATCATTTTGATGCAACTATAGAATTCAATCAAGTTGAGTTTCCATATATCGTATGACCTATACCGGTCTATACTTATGCTGGTAATACTTATCAAAATAAAAAAAATACAAAACTAGAACTTCCACTCAATTTATATTCGACTTGTATCTTCTCAAAGAACAACTTATACCATTACCTCTAACGTGGGAGGACTTTCCTTTCAGAATAGATAAGTGTGTAATCCAAGCATATGTTGTAATTTCCCTATCTTAGATCCTTTACCTCCTTCAGCACCAGCTCAACCTCTATTCCTAGACTGTGATGAACATTGGCCCTAACTCAACTCCTCATCCAGGCAGTGAAACCCGAACGTTTTTCCCTAACTTGGATCCTTGTTCACACAATGATACCCGAACTACTTGCCTCCTTATACACTAATAGAGACCCAACGTCGTCTCTATCAGACTCAACTTGATATTTGGTTACTCCTTCCTCCTTTTGCATGCAGAGATACCTGACTTGGTCTCTATCTCGACTGATCCGAAAAGATCTTTTACACGACTATGGTTGAGTTATTAAGCATGTGTTGATTAACCAATTAGGAAGCTTAAAGAAAGAGGAAGAAGTTATAGAAGAAGCATAATATCCATATACACATGTGTATATCTGAAATAAATAATAAACAAGAACAAACCATAACTCCAATGTGATAACGAAGTTCGACAATCTCACCTATATCTTCGAGCCTTGTCTCAGTGGGATTTGCTTATTTTTATTTGAAGATTTACAAGTACATCATGATAGTGCCAAAAGGTTACAACAATGATCTAGTCATGTTCTACCAGATCTCATGAACCCATCAAATTGGAAGGCACCCAAATCGGATGAACGAGGCTCCTAGAAATGGCCCGCAAAGGTGCGCTCCTCCATAGCTTCCTTGCATGACAATGGCTTTGGCTCAACAATCCGACATCATAAAACTATTTTGAATGTCCTTACATGCCTTCAAAATCCTCTGGTTTATATAGGGATGAATTTGGTAACCATCTCCCAACTTCCCCTGAAGATCTGACCTCAAAAAGGGCCCAATATCTCCCAATAATGGGCAAAATCCCCCAAATCTGTGGAGAAAATCAATAATAAATTATAAGGTATAGTTAAAAACTGTAACATACCCCTCCAACCATAGGCTAGGTATGCCACTTGCAAGCCCACCCTTGGACTTCTTTCTCATATCGATACCTTCTTTATTTATTAAATATTCATAAGATAAGAGAATTAACGACATGCACAATAATATCCAACAAGCATGCATGTTCTAAAGATTCAATTAACGATAATTAAATATACAATGGAAAAACATTCATACACAGATAATAATATCACAACGGAGAGAACTTATATTTATTAAAGATAACACCAACTGGCTGCAGATCAAGGACGTGTTGATGGGGCTTAAATCCCCTTGATTCAACAGCAGGAACTAAAGCCACCACCGAGTCCCAATTAAACTCTATAGTGTTTAAGGTGGAATGGTTCTCCAGATATTGCGATCCAACCAATTTATCGATGGGCTTTGTGTTTTCTTGTGAAAGCTCTCTCTTAAGTTAGGACTTTTTTTCTCTGTATTTTCTCTTGGAGTGGGGCTAGTATGAGATATACAAGCGAGTATAAACCAACATGAAAAATAGCAGGATAAAAGTTTTAACTATTAAGAAGAGGTCAAGATTGGGATAACCCGCTGCTCAAACATGCATATAGTGATTCTATACCAAAGGGCCTAGTAATAATACATTAACCAAATCAGGATCCAATTACTGTCTGAGAATATAACTAATAGGAAGAAAACAAATATGTAACAAAATCACGGTAAGCAAAATAATTCATCTATCATGACCATTCATCACATAATAACACAACGATTTACCTTCATCATTAAAGAAAAGAACATCAAAACATTGCATCAGATAACTTGACAATAGAATTGATTTCTCTTACTCATTACTACATCATTCATAGAATAGGAAAGGAAGTAATTCTTCTCCAAGTCTAATCACATACATCTGATGAAAATAGCTTGTCTCTAGTCTAGAAGGACTTCTGAATTCATAGCAGTCTCAAAATACTTCTCCACATACAAAAAAAAAATATTTCTTACAAAAACCATTGATCCCTGACTAATTGGTCAATGTCTTTATTTGTAACATAAAATTCAACCGAAATTAATGGTTAAGTACAATTTGAACCAAACAAAAATCGCCACGTGGCGTGGTCATCCAATAGTTTCTTTAACAGTCCATCTGGCATATTTCTTGAAAAGGATGACTTCTTTCATATTCAGACCAACTAATAAACATGTCTTCACAGGTTTGAGCCCATGGGAATCTATTTTGTTCCATTGGGGCTACATATACTCCTCTAATATCTCTTGCATGGGCTCATTACTTTACCAAACTGGTGTTCAGCTATTGCAGCATGGTCCGAGCTTTGATCGGTTATTTCACGAATTGTTGCACTTGTCTTGGCTTCACATCGGCTATGTTCACGCATTCTTCAGTCGATAGCGAGTCTTGTTCCGTGTGCGTCTTGAATATGTTGCTCGAGTCGATAAATTTATCCGGGGCACCGCACTTGGGGAGTTTAGAATCCTTCATTGCGCCAATGATTCAAATTCGATGTTCCTTTCGAGTCCTTTGTCAAGGCCATAGGATAAGCTTTGTTCAGTAATTGGGGCGAATTCTTTCCTGCAATCAAGACAGAGGAAGTTTAGTGATTTAAGAAACCTATGATAAGACATAAATAAATCAAAAAGACTAATATGTACCTGTTTATCTCTCTAGTCTCAGTCATTTAATACTTACGCGATCTCAGTTGCTCCTTCGAATGACCTATGATGACCTAGTTGAAACTGCTTCTCCTTTTGTTTAAATGAATTATGTCAATGTATCATGGAGTGGCAAACCAAGTATGACATCCATGAGCGTTTTAAATCATCATAGTAATTATTTGACCTTTGGGGCCGAAAAGAGACTTCAAAGGTGAGCATGTGCATGTATGCTCCCAAAAGGTCGGACACCATAAAAGTAAATCCATTAAATGCCTCCAGAATATGTATTATCAAGCGGTTCAAACATCATTCATTAAACAATGAAGGTTTCGAGAAAGATCGGAAGGATTGTATCGGACGTTCCCTGCAACTTCAATTGGCAGCATTTACATGTTCTGGATTGCATCCGTCGAGAAGTTGTGGTGCGTCGAGTCTTAAAACATCATGTCGCGAGGTGCGAGTGTTTTATTGGCACACTCTATTTCACTCCTTTGTTTTTTCTATAAATTCTAGGAGTTTTGTGGGAAATCTTACGCTTTTGCTGAGCTTACATTCTCTAGAATTCTTGTCTAGCGAATTAATCTTGGCAAAGTCCTACGTAGACGTCCTCCATCACCTGAAAATGCTTGAGTCACTACACTATTGGATAATGGCATCACCTTCAAATAGAGGAAGGGGTCCATGGGGTAGCCGGAGTGCCAGGTCTGAGCAACACCATGCCTGGGACTCTTTCTTATTAGCTTTCCACGTCCTTGAAATTCCAACAGGAGGTGCAGGCTTTGGCTTGGATATGGTGTCAGCACCCTCAGCAGAGATTGAGGTTGAAAAGGGTACATATGGGAGAGATATGTTGGTAAATGCACCTTCTCAGGAGCATAAATAATGGAGAAGAGGAAGGCCTAGGAAAGATACAAGCAAAGGAGAGGAAGATTGCCTCTCAGCCAAGCTAAGTGTATGTCCAGCCCCTGAGGGGTCTGCGATACCTACCAGTTGGTCAAGGGTGGTTGGGAATACCGGTAGAGGAAGTGGGAGACGAAAGGAAAGAACAAAAGGAATATTTTCTCCCTTTGAGAGCCCAACTTAGTAGTTATAGTGGGCCCAACTTACAATAGCCAGACTCTACCAAGAGAATAGAGAGTTACAGAGCCAACTGGCAACAAAGAACCAAGAGGTATCGGTGACGCAAGGTCATGGAGGTAACACAATTTGGCTCCAGAGATGACTTCGAGAAGCGAAATATACAATTGTGCAACTACGCGAGACTTAGAGGGTGACAGTGAGAGAGGAGAAGAACACATTAAAATGTGTGAAGGACAATCCAAAAAAGGACTAGTGCACAGGAAATACATAGCGCGCGAGTTCTTTCCTTGCGTCATCGGAAGTGTCGCTCAACAATTTTTCTCCTTTTTCTTTTTGTAAGGGTTTTGCATTCTTCCTGTGACCGAGCCAGTCTGTTAGGTTGTTGGGGTTGTCTACTTGTATGTAAACCAATCCTAACAGAAGTTTGATTGTATAAATAATTTGAAATTGTTTTGAATGTATCATGTTTCTTTCTAAAGTAAATTAAATGTATCTTCTTATCTAAATTTTCTCGGGCTCATCGTGGAATTTTATAATTGTTATCATTGCATTTGTAACTTCATTGATGTGTTCTCTATTAACATTTCCAACATCAGTTGATGTCGACGTAGCGTTCTTAACCGGGGCTATTAAAATATCTAAACACAAGAAATCACCCGACTAGCGGGTAGGGAATGCATTTGGGGACTTTATACGCATTGAAAGCACATAATTGTAAGTTTTAAACCTGCGAAGTAAAGCAATGCATATAGATTCTTAAGAAATATAGAAATTAATCAATGGCTCATACACAGAGTACACAGAGATTTTATACCGAAAACCCTCAACCGGGAAAACCTTTCGTATTTTCATTATATTGAATTTCACCATTTGCCATACAATATATACAATGTTTTTAGGTATTCTGTAGATACCAAAACCCTAATACCTTAATCCGGGATTAATTTACAAATCCGCTAAAAATAGCAAAAATCGGGGCGTCGCCAGACGCAGTTGTCGTATCTGACACACCCACACACACACACACATGCAAAGAATATAACACATACCCAACAATAATGGGCTAGGTACATAGGCTACCGATACTTGGGTGGTGTTGGGAAAGTAAAATTAATGCCTAGTTTTATTTGCAGGTTCTCATATTTATGAGCCTTCATCGTTGAAAACATTTCGGGCGTTGGCCGTAGGCTATGTTACTCCTTACTTTTGCGGAGTGATTACTATTACATCTTTATGCCGAAGCCGAATAGATCGGTCTTCGACAAGATACTTTCCAAGACTTGTTCGTAGAAAATAAATGCCTTTATTGACCGATGCCGGTGAAGGTCGGTGTTTGGCTACTTTGAATTCTCAAGTGGTTTCCTTCACCTTTAGCCTTTACCGATGTCGAACTTCCTAAGTGAGTCGGGGAAAAATTTAGATCGTCGATTCCTGGAGTAGTTGTTAAGTTTCTTTTAGAGTTAGGAAGGTTTTTGTTGTTCATTCAAGAAGAATTTAATCGATTCAAACATGACACATAAAAGGTAGGTGAAGGCATGAGTTTCATAACTGAAGTGAAAACAAACAACATAGAAGATCGAGTGGTACCCCAAAAAAACGAAAATGTTCATAGATTTTTTTTAGGGTGTGCTGAGTGCTCAACAAATGGCGATTTATTGGGCGAATGCAGAATCTTTGGTTCCCCTTCGCTTCTGCAAGGGAAATAATTCATAACGCACACATATTTATTCAAATCTACATATATTATATATAAATCCCCCCCCTTTTTTTATTTAATTAATAAAAATATTGTTTTAGGGCTTGGCCATTTACTGGGAGGGCGTCAGGTTCACCTCTCATATTTTGCAATCGATAGGTGCCTGCCCCTATTTTTCTTGGCCACTTGGAAAGGTCCAAGCCATAGGTTTTGAAACTTAGAATGTTTCCCTTTTGGTTCGTTTGCTTTGTCCCACTTCAAAACTAATTCTCCTACCTCAAAGTTGTTTTCTTTAGCCTTATGCTTATTAAACCATCATTTCACTATCAGTTGATGAGCTAGGACATTTGAATTAGCCTTCTCTCTCTCTTCTTCTAGCATGAGTAGAGTGTCAATTCTTTGTTGCATGACCGATGAGGGTTCCTCATTGGAGTCTTCGGACAATTGAAGTGATGGTAGATAAAGCCTGTTTGGGAGGATGGCTTCTTATCCGTAGACCAAAACGTACAAGGAATTCCCTACAGATTCCTTAGGTTTGACCCTATTATCCCATAGAACATTATGAGGTAGATTATGCCAATTTATTTGGTTATCTGTAACCGTGTTCTTTAATATCCTTACCAGGTTTTTATTTGTTGATTCTGCCACAACATTTCCCTGAGGGTAATAATTTGTAGAGTACTTGATTATGATCCCCTTGTCTAGAGAAAACTCTGTTAATAAGGTAGAAGAGAAGTAAGATGCATTATCAAAGACCAAGACAGAGGGGACACCAAACCTCGTGATCATATGTTGTTCTATAAATTGGATTACTACCTTCTCGTTTACATGAGTCAAAGGAATGGCCTCTGCCCATTTTTTGAAATAGTCGGTGGCAGTAAGGATGTACTTGTGGAGTTTTGAAGAACTAAGTGTAATTTCCCCTATGATATCCAACCCCCACTACTCAAGAGGCCTAGAGACAGTCACAGGCTAAAGTGGGATTGTTGCCCTTTTCTCCTTTCCAACACTTATTTGACAAGTCTTACAGTTCCTAGCGTGAGTATGAGCATCTTTAAACATGGAGGGCTAGTAGTAGCCAACTCTAAAAATATTTTGGGCGGTGGTGTTTCCTGCAAAATGTCCTCCGACGAGGCTATCATGGTGATTTTTTAGGACTTTGTCAGCGTCGCCTCATTCAAGACATCTCAATAGTACTCCATCATAGTTGATCCATAAGAGCACCAAATTTATAACGCGATACTGTGCAGATTTTAACCTCAAGGCTCTCCTCTCCCTAGGGTTGAGGTTCTCAGGACAAGTCTCGTGATGTAGAAGATAAATTAAATCTTTGTACCAAGATCATTGTCTTGAGGATATGTATGCTACCTCACCACACCATAGTGCTATTTCATTTTCCCACCCAGAATCTTCAATTGCTCGATCTTGGGATTTGACTGGGAGCTTGCACAACCCTTGTCCCTTTACCAGTTTGGCAGGTTTTATATCTAGATCAAACTCCTGGACTAATGCCATCCAGTTCCCTCTTCTTTCTCCCATTTCTTGTTGGGTAAAGAGGGATCAGACTGTGGGTTGTGACATGATCACTTTACTATGATTCTTGAGGATGTAAGACCTGAAATGCTTCACTGCCTTATAGACCATGTAGGCCTGCTTGTCTATGGCAGGGTAATTCATCTCAGCTCCTTGAATATTGGTGCTCATAAATGACACTGGAGCTTTGTTGCTGTCATCATCCTTCTGGGTCAAAACCACAACAAGCGATTGGTTAGAGGCGAAAGTATAAAGAAAAAAGTCTCTATTGAAATTGGGACTTCGCAACACCAATGCCTGGGATATGGTAGCTTTGATATTGTTGAAAGAGTCTTTTCGCTCATCATTCCACTTAAATTCGGCATCCTTGCGAATCATATTTTATAAGGGTTTGATGATTTCAGCAAAATCAGGAATGAATTTCCTCACAAAAATGATTTGCCGGAAAAAGAACTGGATAGCTTTCTTGTTATGGGGTAGCGGGATTTGAGCTATGGACTCGATCCTTTCTGGGTCTATGCGAATCCCTGCCTGAGATAATATTACCTAATTGCTTACCTTCCTCAACACCAAAGATAGTTTTCTTAGGGTTCAGTGATATATCGTACTTCCTACACCTCTCAAAAATCTGAGTTATGTTTCGGATGTGTTCTTCTCTATTATTTGAATACACTGTCACTTCATCTAAATAGACCACAACACACTTATTAATAGGTCCCCAAAAAGCCACGTCCATGGCCCTTTGGAAGGTGGCCCCTGACTTGATTAACCTTAAAGGCATGTGTTTATAAGAAAAGGTTCCCCATTTGGTTTGGAAGGTGGTTTTTAAATGGTCTTCTTCTGAAACCAACACTTGATTGTATCTTGAGAAACCGTCGAGTAGAGAAAAAATCTCCAATCCCAACACAGTCTGCAGGAGTTGTTCCATCAGTGGGACCAGATAATTGTTCTTTTTTGAAGCTCTGTTGAGGTTCCAAAAATCTATGCATAGTCGGATCTCTCCTAACTTTTTCCTTACCAGAACAAGATTTTCCACCTAGGCAGAATGTCTAACCTGAAAAATTATGTTCCCATCTTGAAGCTTCCTTAATTCCTGATACATGAGAGGCTCCAGGGGGGGGTGATACTTTGGGTGCTTTTGCTGGAAAGGTTTCATTTCGGGTTTCAATGGGATGGTGTGTTGAATAATGAGGGTATCATACATTTTCAAATCCTTATAGGACCACACAAAAACATCCTAGTATTCCCTGAATAAATTGAGGTAGGCCATCCTCTCTCCCTTAGATATAGTTTTACCGAGATTAACATTATTCGGGTTCTCTGGAGTCCCAAGATTCACAGTTTCATGGAGGGTATAAGAGCTACCAATCTTTTCATTTTTGGGTCCCTTAAATCGATCCTTTAGATCAAACAGACTCTCTAGATTAGTTATCCCCCTCGGGATTGTGTGAGCCTTCAATTTTCTGATATCTTGTCCTGCTTGAGGATCAGTTTCAGTTGATTTCTCTTGGAATTCTTCATCGTCTATTGCTAGATCTTTGAAATTGTCTTGGTTGGTCAAGAATTTTATGATTTGCTGGTCACCTTCAAAAAATTTCCAATTAGAAATGTTATTAGGCACCAACAGTTTGTAGAGCAACTCTACAGTGAATCAGGAAGCTTCATAATCTTCTAAAGGTGATAGTCTGGAAACAGTTGTGGTTAAGGAGTCAGCAAGAATGTTCTTTGCTCTAGGGATCGAAGTGATATTGAAAGCATAAAACCTTTCTATTAGCCTATGCACCTCTTGCTGGTAGTTCTTAAGATGATCCAAATTTCAATGTATAGTATTCCTCACTTGTCTAACAATAATCTCAGAATCCCCGAAAACCTTCAATTCCTTGACATCCAAATCTATGGCTTTCCTTAACCCTTGTATTAGAGCTTCATACTCGACAATGTTGTTGGTACATTTGAATTCTAGCTTACAGGATAGGAAATAATGTTAGCCTTTAGGATTGATAAGGATACACCCTGCTCCTGACCCTTCTTGCGATTTGGATCCATCAAAGCATAGGGTCCAAATCTATGAGTGGGGATCGCTCTTTTCTTGTTCTTCATTGATTTCTTTCTTTCTGATCTCTCGTTCCATAAGCCCAGTCGCAGGGTTTTGGCAAAAGAGAGTGTCCCCTATCGGCATCGGTGGTTCCTCTTGAAACATCATTTCAGAGTTTTGGGTAAGAGAAAAAGTGGACAAGAGAGGAGAAAAGTCCCCGAAGTGGGAATCACATGAGTAATTTCCCAATACAAGGAAATTGATAGGTGTGGGTTCATTGGGGGTTTCTAGATCAGTGATCATAGTCTTCAGATATCTCTCCCAACCGATTCTGATCATGCTCTTGTATCCTTTTAGTGGTAACCAAAAGTGTGCCCAATCTGTACTAAAATATCCTTTCATCTTCTTGGACCAATATCAACTTAGTAGAAGTCCATATGCCTCTAGGATATCTAACACAATGATGTAAATTATTTTCACGAAATTAGGATGTGTCGTTATCTTGATCATTCCATCTTTAAGTTCCCCCATGACCTTGAGCTGCGTTCGATCTAGTTGTATGACATGTTTATCATTGTTTATTAGAATGACACCTAATTTATTACAAATGGCCAGGGGCATCACATTAGAAGACGCCCCAGAATCTACCAAACAATTGTGAAGATTTTTGTTGAAGACTTCAAATATTAGAAGGAAGGGTGGGACAAAAGGTCTCTCATTCCTTCCTTCCATGGAGGTATTTACGATTGGCTTACTCAATGGATCGGTTGGGGATAGATTCTTCTGCTGACAGTCCTTGAGTCTTCTACAAAGCTCAAATCTTGCAACAAAAATTCTTTCTGCTGAGGAATCCTACATATATCCATAAGAAATATATTAGCCTTTAGCTTCTTCAAATATTCAACTACGTTGTAATCTAGTTTGGGAGATTACTGAGTATGGATGCTTATAGGATTTTTACTGAGCGAGAAAGGTATGTTCGGGCAATCGAGAGTTAACTTACTTTGTGAGGCCCAGGCAACATAGGTATCTTTCGATCCGGGTTGACCTTTACTACGTGTTTATGCTACCGAGACTTCTATGGGTTTCTCTCGAGGCTCAAATAGATCATCTGAATGTGAAATCACATCGAGATCCGATATCATCATGGTTGTGTCTCTCGATGGGTCAGCCTCTTCCTGATCGACAATATTCATGGTTGAACTACTTGACTGTTCAATCAGGGAGACTTCATCCAGAAAATGATTGGCCATTAAATTCATGGAGTGGACCCATTGAGGGAATTACCTTTTAGAATGGTTCTCCTAGTGATAAGTACTCAAAGAATCATATGAAACATTCCCTAGGTCAATGTTTAAGTTGGTTGGGGGAGGTTCAATTTCTTTTAAAGGATAGATTTTTTTGAAGAAGAGTTTATAGATATTTTGGCTTTGGTTTCCCTCCCCTGCAGTCCTCTTAATGTCTATGATATTAGTTGATAATTTTTTAACCATGCATTGTAAGTCTTCTATATCTCCATTACCCTTGTTGAGAGTTTGTTTGGCCATTTTCCACGGTGGCCTAGTCAAAAGGAGACCCCTCCTGGGAGGGGGTTGGGTTTCTCTTTTTACAAGAGAGGCATGTCCTTCTTTACATCCTTTCATCTGGAATTATATCGTTTTGGATTCTTCAAAATTTTCCACAAGGGTTTGCTTGGCGGATCTTTTTATGAACATAGAGATAGAAGCTGGGAGCGCATTAGCATAAACCTCAATTTGTAACTCTTGAGTTGGTTTTGTTGCGGGTTGAAATTTGTTCAATATGGTCGTGAATATTTGATTAAAATCCTTAACCCTCTCTTTCAGGTTCATGGTAGCTGCAAACAAATCAGCCATTAGGGCTCCCGTAGTAGTCTCTTCTAGAAATTTGTCTAGAAAATATTTTTAGAACTTAGTCCAGTTGGTTATAGATCCTACTGATAAATTAAAATACCACGTGGAAGCTGAATTCTAAAATGTGTAGGGAAAACCTTTGCAGACTATGTCTTCATGTTGAACGTTCATAAGTATGATGGAAAGTATGAATTTTTTGATATGATCTTCAGGTAGACCTAAATTTTTGGGATCATACTTGGGAAGCAACTTCTCCAGGTGTTGGGGAAGATTATGTACCCATCCAGGGATGACCATGGCATCTCCGGCCAACCAAGGCTGATTTTTATGGAATGGAATTTCCCATTCTTCTTCATGGCTATTATCATCCTTTATATCTTCGGGGTCCGAGTCAATCTCTTCTTCCAAAAAGTTTTTTGGCTTGGAGATGTCGACGGTTGACGTTTCAGGTATCAGATCGAGAGGTTCTTGAACTTCAGTGATCATGAAATCTATTAAATATTCTATGGAGTGTACGAAAACTTCGTCGAGAGTGCTGATCAATGGTCTTCTTTGTTGTTTTCTTCAAGGGAGGATGGGAGATAGGGACAACAAATCGATCTATCAGGTGTAGGCTCTAGTGGTTCTCCTGAATTGATCGAGTTCCTCTTGAGGAAGGGTGTAAGGTATTTCACTGTGAAAAGGTTCTTCCTCGTGCTTGGGTGAGTTATCCATTTCAGGAATACTCAGTGTGTGTGGGTTGTCTTGTGACGGACTAGCCATGCATGTGGGTTGTTACGAATATGTAGGCTATTTGAAATACTATAAAATTTATATACTTAGCCATTCATTATCGGGCCCCCCTTCTAGCACCAATTTTGTTGATGGGGATTAAATCCCCTTGATTCAAAAAAAGGAACCAAACATGCCATCGAGTCCCAATTAGACTCTGCAGTATTTAAAGTGGAATGGTTCTCCAAATCTTGTGATTCAACCAATTTTATCGATGGGCTTTGTGTTTTCTTGTGAAGGGTCTCCCTTAAGTTGGGACTATTTTTCTCTGTATTTTCTCTTGGGGTGGGGCTAGTATGAGAGATGAAAGCCAATATAAACCGAATTGACAAATAAAAGGATAAAATTTTTAACTATTGAGAATAGGTCGAGCTTGGGATAACCCGCTACTCAAACATGCAGACAATGATTCTATACCAAAGGGCCTAGTAATAATACATTAACCAAATGAGCATCCAATTACTGTCTGAGAATCTAACTAACAGAAATAAAACACATATGTAACAAAATCACGGCAAGAAAAATAATTCATCTACCATGACCATTCATCACATGATAACACAATGATTTACCTTCATCATTAAAGCAAAGAACATCAAAACATTGCACCAGATAACTTGACAACAGAATTG
>SNQJ01S0096730.1:0-11995 GCA_010110895.2 Picea sitchensis | reverse complement strand
ATTTACTGGGAGGGCGTCAGGTTCACCTCTCATATTTTGCAATCGATAGGTGCCTGCCCCTATTTTTCTCGACCACTTGGAAAGGTCCAATCCATAGGTTTTGAAACTTAGAATGTTTCCCTTTTGGTTTGTTTTCTTTGTCCCACTTCAAAACTAATCCTCCTACCTCAAATTTGTTTTCTTTAGCCTTATTCTTATTAAACCATCATTTCACTATCAGTTGATGAGCTAGGAATTTTGAATTAGCCTTCTCTCCCTCTTCTTCCAGCATGAGTAGAGTGTCAATTCTTTGTTGCATGACTGATGAGGGTTCCTCATTGGAGTCTTGGGACAATTGAAGCGATGGTAGATAAAGCCCATTTGGGAGGATGACTTCTTATCCGTAGACCAAAACGTATAAGGAATTCCCTACAGATTCCTTGGGTTTGACCCTATTAGCCCATAGAACATTATGAGGTAGATTATGCCAATTTATTTTGTTATCTGTAACCATGTTCTTTAATATCCTTACCAGGTTTTTATTTGTTGATTCCACCACAACGTTTCCCTGAGGGTAAGAATTTGTAGAGTACTTGATTATGATCCCCTTGTCTAGAGAAAACTCTATTAATAAGGTAGAAGAGAAGTAAGATGCATTATCAAAGACCAAGACAGAGGGGACACCAAACCTCATGATCATATGTTGTTCTATAAATTGGATTACTACCTTCTCGTTTACATGAGTCAAAGGAATGGCCTCTGCCCATTTTGTGAAATAGTCGGTGCCAGTAAGGATGTACTTGTGGAGTTTTGAAGAACTAGGTGTAATTTCCCCTATGATATCCAACCCCCACTACTCAAGAGGCCTAGAGACAGTCACACGCTAAAGTGGGATTGTTGCCCTTTTCTCCTTTCCAACACTTATTTGACAAGTCTTACAGTTCCTAGCGTGAGTATGAGAATCTTTAAACAAGGAGGGCTAGTAGTAGCCCACTCTAGAAATATTTTGGGCGGTGGTGTTTCCTGCAAAATGTCCTCCGACTAGGCTATCATGGTGCTATTTTAGGACTTTGTCAGTGTCACCTCATTCAAGACATCTCAATAGTACTCCATCATAGTTGATCCAGAAGAGCACCAAATTTATAATGCGATATTGTGCAGATTTTAACCTCAGGGCTCTCCTCTCCCTAGGGTTGAGGTTCTTAGGACAAGTCTCGTGATGTAGAAGATAAATTAAATCTTTGTACCAAGATCCTTGTATTGAGGATATGTATGCTACCTCACCACACCATAGTGCTATTTCATTTTCCCACCCAAAATCTTCAATTTCTCGATCTTGGGATTTGACTGCGAGCTTGCACAACCCTTGTCCCTTTACTAGTTTTGCGGGTTTTATATCTAGATCAAACTCCTGAACTACTGCCATCCCGTTCCCTCTTCTTTCTCCCATTTCTTGTTGGGTAAAGAGGGATCAGACTGTGGGGTGTGACATGATCACTTTACTGTGATTCTTGAGGATGTAAGACCTGAAATGCTTCATTGCCTTATAGACCACGTAGGCCTGCTTGTCTATGGCAGAGTAATTCATCTCAACTCCTTGAATATTGGTGCTCATAAATGACACTGGGGCTTTGTTTTTGTCATCATCCTTCTGGGTCAAAACCGCAACAAGCGATTGGTCAAAGGTGAAAGTATAAAGAAAAAAGTCTCTATTGAAATTGGGACTTCGCAACACCGGTGCCTGGGATATGGTAGCTTTGATATTGTTGAAAGAGTCTTTTCGCTCATCATTCCACTTAAATTTGGCATCCTTGCGAATCATATTTTATAAGGGTTTGATGATTTCAGCAAAATCGGGAATGAATTTCCTCACAAAAATGATTTGCCGGAAAAAGCACTGCATAGATTTCTTGTTATGGGGTAGCGGGAGTTGAGCTATGGACTCGATCCTTTCTGGGTCTATGAGAATCCCTTCTTGAGATAATATTACCTAACTGCTTACCTTCCTCGACACCAAAGATAGTTTTCTTAGGGTTCAGTGATATACCGTACTTCCTACACCTCTCAAAAATCTGAGTTAAGTTTCGGATGTGTTCTTCTCTATTATTTGAATACACTGTCACTTCATCTAAATAGACCAAAACACACTTATTAATAGGTCCCCAAAAAGCCATTTCCATGGCCCTTTGGAAGGTGGCCCCTGCCTTGATTAACCTGAAAGGCATGTGTTTATAAGCAAAGGTTCCCCATTTGGTTCGAAAGGTGGTTTTTAAATGGTCTTCTTCTGAAACCAACACTTGATTGTATCTTGAGAAACCGTCGAGTAGAGAAAAAATATCCAATCCCAACACAGTCTGCAGGAGTTGTTCCATCAGTGGGACTGGATAATTGTCCTTTTTTGAAGCTCTGTTGAGGTTCCAAAAATCTATGCATAGTCGGATCTCTCCTAACGTTTTCCTTACCAGAACAAGATTTTCCACCTAGGCAGAATGTCTAACCTGAAAAATTATGTTCCCATCTTGAAGCTTCATTAATTCCTGATACATGAGAGGCTCCAGGGGGGGGTGATACTTTCGATTCTTTTGCTAGAAAGGTTTCATTTCGGGTTTCAATGGGATGGTGTGTTGAATAATGAGGGTATCATACATTTTCAAATCCTTATAGGACCACGCAAAAACATCCTAGTATTCCCTGAATAATTTGAGGTAGGCCTTCCTCTCTCCCTTAGATATAGTTTTTCCGAGATTAACATTATTTGGGTTCTCTGGAGTCCCAAGATTCACATTTTCATGGAGGGTACAAGAGCTACCAGTCTTTTCATTTTTGGGTCCCTTAAATCGATCCTTTAGATCAAACAGACTCTAGATTAGCTATCCCCCTCGCGATTGTGTGAGCCTTCAATTTTATGATATCTTGTCATGCTTGAGGATCAGTTTCAGTTGATTTCTCTTGGAATTATTCATCGTCTATTGCTAGATCTTTGAAATTGTCTTGGTTGGTCAAGAAGTTTATGATTTGCTCGTCACCTTCAAAAAATTTCCAATTAGAAATGTTATTAGGCACCGATAGTTTGTAGAGCAGCTCTACAGTGAATCAGGAAGCTTCATAATCTTCTAAAGGTGATAGTCTGGAAACAGTTGTGGTTAAGGAGTCAGCAAGAATGTTCTTTGCTCTAGGGATCGAAGTGATATTGAAAGCATCAAAGCTCTCTATTAGCCTATGCACCTCTTGCTGGTAGTTCTTAAGATGAGGCAAATTTCAATGTATAGTATTCCTCACTTGTCTAACAATAATCTCAGAATCCCCGAAAACCTTCAATTCCTTGACATCCAAATCTATGGCTTTCTTTAACCCTTGTATTAGAGCTTCATACTCGACAATGTTGTTGGTACATTTGAATTCTAGCTTATAGGATAGGAAATAATGTTAGCCTTTAGGATTGATAAGGATACACCCTGATCCTGACCCTTCTTGCGATTTGGATCCATCAAAGCAGAGGGTCCAAATCTATGAATGGGGATCACTCTTTTCTTGTTCTTCATTGATTTCTTGCTTTCTGATCTCTCGTTCTGTAAGCTCAGTTGCAGGGTTTTGGCAAAAGAGAGTGTCCCCTATAGGCATCGATGGTTCCTCTTGAAACATCATTTTAGAGTTTTGGGTAAGAGGAAAAGTGGACAAGAGAGGAGAAAAGTCCCTGAAGTGGGAATCACATGACTAATTGCCCAATACGGGGAAATTGATAGGTGTGGGTTCGTTGGGGGTTTCTATATCAGTGATCATAGTCTTCAGATATCTCTCCCAACCGATTCTGATCATGTTCTTGTATCCTTTTAGTGTTAACCAAAGGTGTGCCCAGTCTGTACTAAAATATCCTTTCATCTTCTTGGACCAATATCAACTTATTAGAAGTCCATATGCCTCTAGGATATCTAACACAATGATGTAAATTATTTTCACGAAATTAGGATGTGTCGTTATCTTGATCATTACATCTTTAAGTTCCCCCATGACCTTGAGTTGCGTTCGATCTAGTTGTATGACATGTTTATCATTTTTTATTAGAATGACACCTAATTTATTACAAATGGACAGGGGCATCACATTAGAAGATGCCCCAGAATCTACCAAACAATTGTGAAGATTTTTGTTGAAGACTTCAAACGTTAGAAGGAAGGGTGGGACAAAAGGTCTCTCCTTCCTTCCTTCCATGTAGGTATTTACGATTGGCTTAGTCAATGGATCGGTTGGGGATAGATTCTTCTGCTGACAGTCCTCAAGTCTTCTACAAAGCTCAAATATTGCAACATAAATTCTTTCTGCTAAGGAATCCTACATATATCCATAAGCAATATATTAGCCTTTAGCTTCTTCAAATTTTCAACTATGTTGTAATCTAGTTTGGGAGATTACTGGGTATGGATGCTTATAGGATTTTTACTGAGCGAGAAAGGTATGTTCGGGTGATCGAGAGTTAACTTACTTTGTGAGGCCCAGACAACATAGGTATCTTTCGATCCGAGTTGACCTTTACTACTTGTTTGTGCTACCGAGACTTCTATGGGTTGTTCTCGAGGCTCAAATAGATCATCTGAATGTGCAATCACATCGAGATCCGATATCATCATGGTTGTGTCTCTCGGTGGGTCAGCCTCTTCCTGATCGAAAATATTCATGGTTGAACTACTTGACTGTTCAGTCAGGGAGACTTCATCCAAAAAATGATTGGCCATTAAATTCATGGAGTGGACCCATTGAGGGAATTACCTTTCAGAATGGTTCTCCTGGTGATAAGTACTCAAAGAATCATATGCAACATTCCCTAGGTCAATGTTTAAGTTGGTTGGGGGAGGTTCAATTTCTTTTAAAGGCTAGCTTTTTTTGAAGAAGAGTTTATAGGGATTTTGGCTTTGGTTTCCCTCCCCTGCGCCCCTCTTAATGTCTATGATATTAGTTGATAATTTTTTAACCATGCGTTGTAAGTCTTCTATATCTCCATTACCCTTGTTGAGA
This sequence comes from Picea sitchensis, assembly GCA_010110895.2. Lineage (NCBI taxonomy): Eukaryota > Viridiplantae > Streptophyta > Pinopsida > Pinales > Pinaceae > Picea > Picea sitchensis. The sequence continues at coordinate 7,006 of SNQJ01S0096730.1, read as the reverse complement.
GTTTGTTTGGCAATTTTCCACGGTGGCCTAGTCAAAAGGAGACCCCTCCTGGGAGGGGGTTGGGTTTCTCTTTTTACAAGAGAGGCCTGGCCTTCTTTACATCCTTTCATCTGTAATTATATCGTTTTGGATTCTTCAAAATTTTCCACAAGGGTTTGCTTGGCGGATCTTTTTATGAACATAGAGATAGAAGATGGGAGCGCATTACCATAAACATCAATTTGTAACTCTTGAGTTGGTTTTGCTGCGGGTTGAAATTTATTCAATATGGTCGTGAATATTTGATTAAAATCCTTAACCCTCTCTTTCGGGTTCATGGTAGCTACAAACAACTCAGCCATTAGGGCTCCCGTAGTAGTCTCTTCTGCAAATTTGTCTAGAAAATATTTTTAGAACTTAGTCCAGTTGGTTATAGATCCTACTGATAAATTAAAATACCACGTGGAAGCTGAATTCTCAAATGTGTAGGGAAAACCTTTGCAGACTACGTCTTCATTTTGAACGTTCATAAGTATGATGGAAAGTATGAATTTTTTGATATGATCTTCAGGTAGACCTAAATTTTTGGGATCATACTTGGGAAGCAACTTCTCCAGGTGTTGGGGAAGATTATGTACCCATCCAGGGATCACCATGGCATCTCCGGCCAACCAAGGCTGATTTTTATGGAATGGAATTTCCCATTCTTCTTCATGGTTATTATCATCCTTTATATCTTCGGGGTCCGAGTCAATATCTTCTTCCAAAAAGTTGTTTGGCTCGGAGATGTCGACGGTTGATGTTTCAGGTATCAGATCGAGAGGTTCTTAAACTTCAGTGATCGCGAAATCTATTAAATATTCTACGGAGTGTACGAAAACTTCGTCGGGAGTGCTGACCATTGGTCTTCTTTGTTGTTTTCTTCAAGGGAGGATGGGAGATAGGGACAACACATCGATCTATCAGGTGTAGGCTCTAGTGGTTCTTCTGAATTGATCGACTTCCTCTTGAGGAAGGGTGTAAGGTATTTCACTATGAAAAGGTTCTTCCTCGTGCTTGGGTGAGTTATCCATTTCAGGAATACTCAGTGTGTGTGGGTTGTCTTGTGACGGACTAGCCATGCATGTGGGTTGTTACAAATCTGTAGGCTATTTGAAATACTATAAAAATTATATACTTAGCCATTCATTCTCGAGCCCTCTTTCTAGCACCAATTTTGTTGATGGGGCTTAAATCCCCTTGATTCAAAAAAAGGAACCAAACATGCCATCGAGGCCCAATTAGACTCTGCATTGTTTAAAGTGGAATGGTTCTCCAAATCTTGTGATTCAACCAATTTTATCGATGGGCTTTGTGTTTTCTTGTGAAGGGTCTCCCTTAAGTTGGGACTATTTTTCTCTGTATTTTCTCTTGGGGTGGGGCTAGTATGAGAGATGCAAGCCAATATAAACCAACTTGACAAATAAAAGGATAAAAGTTTTAACTATTGAGAACAGGTCGAGCTTGGGATAACCCGCTACTCAAACATGCAGACAATGATTCTATACCAAAGGGCCTAGTAATAATGCATTAACCAAATGAGCATCCAATTATTGTCTGAGAATCTAACTAACAGAAAGAAAACACATATGTAACAAAATCACGGCAAGAAAAATAATTCATCTACCATGACCATTCATCACATGATAACACAATGATTTACCTTCATCATTAAAGCAAAGAACATCAAAACATTGCACTAGATAACTTGACAACAGAATTGATTTCTCTTATCAATTACTACATCATTCATAGAACAATTACTGCATCATTCATAGAACAGTGAAGGAAGTAATTCTTCTCCAAGTCCAATCACATACATCTGATGAAAATAGCTTGTCTCTAGTCCAGAAGGACTTCTAAATTCATAGCAATCTAAAAATAATTCTCCACAGCAAAAAAAAAAGAGTTCTTACAACAACCATCGACTCTTGACTAATTGGTCGATGTCTTTATTTATAATATAAAATTCAACCAAAATTAATGTCTAAGTACATTTTGAACCAAACAAAAATCGCCACGTGGGGTTGTCATCCAACAGTTTCTTTAATAGTCCATCCGAGATATTTTTCTGAGAAGGATGACTTCTTTCATATTCAGACCAACTAATAAACAGATCTTCATATTTTTGAACCTGTTAGCACTTGGTAAATTTCCTAGAGGTTGAAAAAGAAGAAATCTACAAAGGTAACCTTAACCAACCACTTTTAAAGATGGGATCTAGCCCTTCCAGCTTCAGAGAGGGATCTCTTTATATGATTTATCTTTGTTTATTAGTTTAGATTTTAGGCTAGGTAAAGGCACGAGTTTGTTTTGTTGTAAAAGTGGTTTATAAATTGGTTGAGACGGTCTACACATCCATTGGGCTATGGGGTCTTTATTTAAACAAATAATCGATACAACCAGAAATGTTGAATACAACCTTTACAGGGAGAGATAATATACTCACTGGATCTTTATAAATTAAAATGATGGACGGAAGAAGAGATGAGGAAAATAACTTCAACTAACAAGCAGTTAATAATTTCTTAATTGAAGGTATTAGAATATAAACACATAAATCTTTAGAATCGGAAACAGGGTATCAGAGATAAATCTTACCACATAACGCTACTCATAAAGATTAGTTTCGGAAAACAAAATGGTTACAGAGAAAGAAAAACATTTAACTTAGAAGATCAACGTCACCAGTGAACATATGCAAGAATCCTGTAAATGCCTCTTCTTTATTAATGGCCAATCTCAAAAATATTACATCTTCATAGCGATAGGGTGTGTGAATCAACAACCCTCAATACTTCAGAAAATGAAGTATTTGTAATACAAAATACAAACGTTCCTGTCATAACTGATCAGGACGTGCTCATGCTATTTCTAGTCTAACTACCTTAACTAATCAAAATTGCTTGATGACGCAATACAACTGTTTGCGGAACTTTTGGGGTAGGCCGTTGGCGAGGTGCCTTCGCAATCTCTTCTAACTGGATAGGTGAATGGATGGTGACAGCTCATATGCTAATCTAGTAGATCACACAACTCTTCCCATCTTATATGACCTGGCACTGTGACTTTAAGCCGTCTCCGATATACTTCATCCATGTCTGTATATTTAGCAAATGTAGGCTTGATGATGAATATGTGTTTGATCTCATGTTGGATACTAATATCCAACTGCAAGGCATCCATGAATTCTTTTCCTGTGATGCTTCCCTGTATCCATGCAAACTTGGAATTGTCCTTAGACACTTTAGTCAACCTTTTCTTGTAATCAGGGAGTGTCATCAACTTGTCATTAATGACCTTCAGGCCAGGAAGTCCCTTTCTCTGGAGAGCATCTATCTTACTGAAAAACTTCTACACTCCTTGATCCATAACTTGAATCTTCTCCTCAAGCTGAAGCATGAGACCCCTTTTGGTTACGACCCTTTTGACTTCAAGTATAGTCTCTGTCTGGTCCTCAATCTTCAATTCTTCGAGTTCCTCCCTGGTCTTGGAATTCAGGAACCTTATGATTTCATTGGCTTGTGCTGGCATGTCTCCCAGCTCCATTATGATTTTCTCAACTGCCTGCTTTCTCCTCTTGAGCAGCTCATTTTGTTCAAACATGATTTGAACCATTGGCCAGATTTTGTTTATTGACTTGGAAATATCTGCCCACACAATCTCTTTGACCTCAGCCAAAGTCTTCCCTGCCATTGTCTGTTTTTGGAGTTGTTGTAACTCCTTCCTGATTTGCTCATTCACCTGCTTTTCTTTGGATAAGCTTGTCTGGAAATAAGTCTTTAGCTCTTGGAGGTTCTCCACTTCTTTCTTAAGCCTGCTGATTTCTGACTCTTGCAGATTCATCCTCTCCATGGACTTGGCTAGGTCTGTTGTCCCTTCTGGTATTGGCACTGATGTTGCAGATGGAATGGTTGTCACTGTTGTTGTTCTCAAACCTGCAATTGGGATAACACTTAATGGGATGCCTTCCATATTCTTTCCCTGCTCTTTCTCCTTTAGCAGTCTTTCCATCTCCGCTTCCATCTCTTTTAACTGAGCATTCTGCTCCATGATTAACTTCAGCATCTCATCCTTTTCCCCTTCCCTTTCTGCAATCTCCTTTGCCTGTGGGTCTTCTGTTGGAGGAAGCTTTAGCTATTTTCTTAAGGATACGATGTCAGCATTTTTCTTTTTAATCATTTCTTCGGCATCTTTGACGTTAGCAGGGTGGTAACCGATCTTGAGGACCAGTTCCTCCAATGTCTTGATTCTGTTATCTTTCGCGAAAGATGACATTTTCTCTAGCTTAAGTTGGGTCTGGGCATTGCTCAAAGCTACCCGAAATTTCGAAGCAGAAGCTAAAGCATGGGCCAGTGTGTGAAAGACCATCTCCCCAGTTTGCTTGTGCAGATCCATTTGATCTGCTAGATGCACATCCTTAGCCTGGAACTCAAAGGTGGCCCTTTTGTAATTTGATATCGCCTTGGGATCTGGAACTTGTGCTTGGAGGTAAGCCATATGCATCCTACCCTTTTCTGTGTCAAAAGCTGAAAGAAGCCAATGCTGGGCCATGGATGACTGCTTCTGGAACTGGGCGTAAGTGTTGCTGGTGAGCGTCTGGTTCTTTTTCTTGATCAAGTCATATTTTTCAAAAATACCCAACTTGGGCCCAGTCTTGCTTGGTGGAGTATCTAAGGGAGAATCTATGGATTTTAATACTGTAGTTATTCCCTTATGCTGACTTGAGCCAAAAGGTAGAGTGACTGGATTGACCCCTGAGGTGGTCACTGTGGTAGCTGGGACTTCCTGTTCTACCGTTGCGCCGGGTGTTGAACCTGTCTTCGGTTTTTTAGACTGAATTTGAAATTCCTCTGATGACACCTATGTTACAGGAGGAGATGACTCATGTCGAGGCCTCTTCTCTTTGAGGACCTGAGTTGTGGTAGTAGGTAGTGCACTTGTCGAGGGCATCTGTTGTTCTACTTTAGTTTGTTGTTCCCCATCAATCAAAGTATCGGGCTCCCATTCTGTCTTATTTGCAAATTTCTCGATCTCTGGCTTGGGCTCATGAGCATACGGAACGCTCTTATTGCTCACCCTCATTTTAGAGATTATCCCATATGGATCGTAGTGCCAGGTGAAACTTGTGAAGAATTTCATATCCTTTAACATTATGTCCACTTCCTCCCCAACACTTCTACTATTGCAGATAAAAGAACCTATTTTCCCTTTAATTCTCAATTGTTGTTTCTTTTTTAAGGAAACAATATGAATGTCATCGGAATTCATAATTTGCCTAATATATTCTAAGGCAAAGATCCTTACTGGCACGTATTGAGGTAGCTTGTATGGTGCCATATCGCACCCGAAAACTCTGATTTCAGTATAATTCTAGTACAGGTACCAGTCTCCGGTCTTTACATTGTCCGAGAGCTGCAGAATTCTCTGGACTTCTTCATTTATTCGTGGCTCAGGCCTGCCACTCAACATGCTAACCACCGGATGGTAAAACTGATCAATAAAAGCTTTGAAGTCGTATTCCATCGAGTTACGCCTCAGAAGAGAAGTCCATGCTGTGACTGGTTGGGGCCGACCGTCCGCGTCCATATTTTGCATGGAGAAACTGAATTTGTCGGCCTGGAAGTAGATGAACATGTATGCCAGTATGGAAGAATATCTGAACATACCCTCTGTGCCGAAATTCACAAATTGTTCATGGATGTTATTTGCCAAGAAGGTGTTGTAGTCGAACTGCGTGGTCGGTTGTTCATCGTTTGAGAAGATGGACAGAAAACCCAGGATGGGCTCATCTACCCATTGATCAGAATAATACCCGAGCAGGGCACACAGGGAAGAGATGATTTGATTTCCTTTGGTAGAGAACATAGAAGAAGGGTATGGGAGATTGGTGGAAGGGAGTGGAGCGGAAGTGGGGAGAAAAAGCTCGAAGATATGAGCCCTCTGAGGGAATGTCATTCTCTGATATAGCTCAGTGAGGATTTCTAGATTGAATGGGGACGCAGATTCTACCCGGGTAACTTGCATCATCTGGGCAATATCTTCGGGGGTGATGAAGAAGAGGACGTCTCCAGACGAAGAAACGATGGCTTTTTGGTCGGGGACATAATGGGCTTGACACTTGAGGGCGAATTCTGGGAAATGATGAATCTGGGGGAAAAGATACAGAGGCAAATTGGACTCCCAGAGTCCAATTTCGTCTCTCTGGTCCAAGAATACCTCCTGGAGCCATGACTGCAGATCAGAAAAGTCGAAACTGCAGATAGTATTCGCTATCAAACGGTCTTTATCAACCAAGGGAAATTTATCCAGGTCCACCGGAGGAGTAAGAAAAGGATTTTCTTCTTCTTCCGCGTGTCTGAGCTTTGACACCATTTCAACAACTGTACCTTCAAATAAACAATACGTTAGTGGGGTCAACTGGACTGTAGGTGAAGGTGATGCGGAAGCAATGGAGGAAGAAGGTTTCTGGTGCGAGGGATGAATAACGAATACAAAAGGGAAACGATAGTTTTATTCAAAAATGGGTCGGTTGGACGCGGGAAAAGGTCAGCATGACAACGGGTGTATTTTCCCGTTATTAATGGACAATGGGCCACTTGGGATGAGATGACAGATGACGGTGGCCAAAACATATGGATGAGTGACGTGGAGGCATGTGATTGGAGGTAAAAGTTGCCGAAGGGGGTTGTTCATGAGTGAAGGGTAAAGGCCTGACAGCAAGAACTGACAACAGTTATGGGATGGGACTCGACCTGGGAGAAAGTGGGACAAGTGGGCTTAGTGGAGAATGACATCCTGGAGTGATGGATGCGGTTAGACGGCATAAGGTGAAGAGACTTCCAGACCAATAGGATGATGCCAACTGTAACATGGGCCCGCTGCAAAGAATATTCTTTCCAGACCCCCCCCTTTTGATTAAAAGCAGAACAACAGGGGGGGTCCGAAATTCGTTATGAGCCATTGATCTACGCGCTTATTTTTTGGC
>SNQJ01S0096728.1:0-31539 GCA_010110895.2 Picea sitchensis | reverse complement strand
TATATAATATTTAATAATCAATAATCATATTATTAATTATTATTATAAGAGAATGTCTTCCCAATGTTGTCCAAACATCAACACTCCCTCTCAATGAGAGAGATATTTTGCATCATTCCAAGCTTGTCTCTGAAGTATACAAACTTCACCCTAGACTCATGACACTTGACTGTCAGTTTTGGGAGACGTCTCTCTCCCACCTGAACCGAGGAGAAACTCTTTATGCAACTCTCCCTTTTGATCCAAATGACTCTCTCTAAGATTAGGCTCACTCTGGGTCTGCATGTAATAGCATATAGCATCTTGAGTCTTTATCATTCCTTTTCAAATCACCATGACTAGGACAAAGACCACACCAGGATATTTCACCACAAGTACACACATGTGAGTGAATGTCAACCTGATGCTAAATGACACATGAAAATCACTTCAAGCACCTCGAGTCCATATTATTCCTTGTCATGATCGAGGAAGGAATACGTCTGGGCCTATTTACCACAAGTGCACCTTTATGATAAATGTATCTTATCTCCTTTGGTCTGCAGCCCAATCTAGGAGAAGTTACGTCCGATGTTGAAACATCAACACTCCCTCTTAGCTAGGGAGGTATCTTTCCATAGTAGTACACAACTACTTTCTAGAGACATGCAGTCTCTGCCAGTGGTACACAACCACCATAGTAGCAAAAGGATTGTCACACATGGCACTCCCATGTGGACTTTTAGAGGCTACACCCTCTAGAAACTCTAGGGTCAACTCCCATAGTGTGTGATGTCAAGGGTCAACTCCCTTGACATGTCCTCATGTGATCTCCACATGGGATGTGTCCTCATGTGCCCTCCACAAGGGACGTTGGGCTATAATCCAAAACAAACTTATCCCTTCTCGGATAAGTTTCATCACAGATCAACTCAACTTAGTCACAGAGGAGTACGATCTGGAGAATGTCTCGGGAAGATGCAAACATCAACACTCCCTCTCAGCGAGGGAGGCATTCTCTGCCATGCCAAGTATCTAACAGAAGTACTTGAACTTCATCCTGGTTTGGTAATAACATCAACAACATTCTCATCTGTAGGAAGGTACTGCACCAATACTTCCTTCCTCTACACCATGTCTCGGATGTAATGGTACTTGATATCAATGTGGTTCAATTTGTCATGAAACACTAGATTATCTGAGATCTTCACACAACTTTGGTTACCATCATGAATAATGGTGGAATCCATCACATGTTCGGATAAATCTGCAAGGAGCTTGCGAAGCCACACTGCTTCACGGACTAACATACTTAATGCAATGTACTCTGCTTCTGTTGTGCTCAAAGCCACTGAAATTTGTTTCCTGCTACACCAGGAAACCATGGAAGATCCCAAAGTGAAGCAACACCCGAAGGTGCTCTTTCTGTCCACTTCACTCCCTGTCCAATTAGAGTCAATATATTCCTGCCATGTCATATCAATACTAGAAGTATATCTCATACCATGTCCAAGTCTGCCTCGCAGGTATCTCAACACATGCTTCGTAGAAATCCAGTGTGTCTATATCGGCTGACTCATAAACTGGCCAAGTGCACTCATTGCATAGAAAATATTTGGTTTGGTGTTAACCATATACATCAATTATCTAATCAGATGTATGTTCATAGTTTGATCACTTTCTATCCACTACGATCCCTGCCCAATCAGAGTCAATATATATTCCTCGCTTATGTCATATCAATACTAGAAGTATATCTCATACCATGTCCAAGTGTGCCCTCGCAGTATCTCAACACATGCTTCAGGAACTAAAGGTGTCTATAATTTGACTCATAAACCGCACTCATTGTATAGAAAAATACTGGTTTGGTGTTAACCATATACATAAATTATCTAATCAGATGTATGTTCATAGTTTGATCAATTTCATTTAATCGGAAGAAGACACACTTAGTTTCTTCCAGATTCGCCACCATTGGTGTAGCCAAATTTAGATTCAAGTTCAAGATCCCAAAATTCTTCAATATCTCAACTGTATACTTCCACTAACTCAGGAAGATCCATCGTACTTCTCTACCACACCTCTAGTCTCAATAAGTAATGCATCATACCAAGTTTTTTCATCTCAAACTTAGAGGCCAATGCATACTTTCATTCAACAATAAGGTTATCTATATCGATGAGGAATAAATCATCAACATAGAGGACCAAAAATCAAGGATTCACCATTAACAGTGTTGTATTATAGGCTTGGATCGACAAAACTTCTTTGTTGAAGCCCAAAAATCATCAAGGTTCCATCAATCCTCGATAACAAGCTCGAGGTGGATTGTTGAGTCCATACAAGGCCTTATTCAACCCGCATTACGAGACTCCTTCATGTATCATGAAACCATATGTCTTCTCGATGTATACTTTCCTCAATATCTCCATTGAGAAAGTTTGTCTTTACATCTATCCGATGTATCCTACTACCCATGGGTGTCAGTAAGGGAAATAATCATCTGAATATAAGTGTATCGTGCAATGTGAGAAAATGTCTCCTCATAATCTATTCCTCCATCTCGAGAGAATTCTCTAGCAAAACAAATATCATTTTGTGCCTCTTGATGCTCCCCGGCCAACGAGTTGTGTGTTTTATCTTGTAGATCCATTTGTAAGAAAAATTCCCTCGTGTCTCGCTGAACAATATCCCACACATCATTCTTTCATGATGGACTAATATTCCCTCCATCATGGTATCTCCATATTGATGATTACTAGTTGCCTCCTCATAAGAGGAAGGTTTAGAATCAATGATGCTTTATACCGTGGTATAACACTAATATCTCGAGGTATATTTCCTCGAAGGTACCCATCTCTTCCGCCTCTCACCTCAATTTCTCTTTGACTAGGGATGTAGATTCGATAATCCTTCAAACACCTTATCAAAATCTCACAAATGCACCATTTCACCAAGGGTCTATCTTGGTCCTTTCTCCTTGGGTACATGAATGGATACTAGACACCCAAATATCCCTCGGTTGCCCAACCTCATGTTTCACTCCAGTGAAGGCCTCCTCGTGAGACATTTTCCTCAAGTAATTATGTTCTAAACATACACCACATTCATGGATGCCCCTTCCCACATAAACATAGGTAAATTCTTTTGATATGTTCTTCTTCTTCGTGACCCCATTTTGTTGAGGGTTGTAAGGTACAATGTACTCCCATGACCGGCCAAACATCTCTTAGGAAACATCGAGGTTCCTCATGGAACCAATGTCCCCCAAGACATGTCGATGTTTCCTTGTGAAACCAATGTATTGATTCCTTCATCTAGTAATCCACCGACTACTATGTAATAAACTAGTAGCATACTACTACTACAATGCCACGCTAGCTCAAATCATCTCACAGTCTATATGATTATGTAGCAACCAACTAGTAGCACATAACTACTGCAATGTCATCCAATAATACACAATTGTTTCCATGTCATGGTAGTACACAACTATTGTCCACTGGTACACAACCACTTCCATAGTCTCACAACCACGTGAGGCAATGCACTAAAGTACATAGCTACTAGCATGTTTTCCAAAGCAGTACACAACCACTTCCGCAGGCAGTCAAACATTAGCACAAAATTTAGTATGCATTCTCTGCCTAATCGAGGACTTCGGCATGGTTTTGATAATCAAGACACGTAACTCTTCAACAGATCACCGCTGCACTTCCATATCTCATATTCAATGAATGAAAGAGGTTTCAACCATCCATTCTTGCCTTCATTTACTCCAGTAAGCGGAAAACCGGAGCTAAATCAGATCCGCTGGTAACTGAAATCGTGATGATCCTTTTGGTGACTGGACTCAATGCTTTTAGCCCCTTTTGCTTAGCTCTTTGTTTCCCAAATGAGCACGGACCGTGACCCTGCTTTTAATCCCATAGGGTCTTTTGGCATTCGCGAATAGGAAGGATTTGATCCTTTCTTATTCACATCTGTGATGAGAGAAACGCTGAGATGGCTTGATTGAGTGCCATGCATCCTTCAAATATGATGGTCCTAGACTCACCCTCATGCCAGGTCCTAAGTCCCTGATGCTCACTGCTGTGATCGTATTACAGGAGTCAGCCTTAAGGCCCAAACCGCGAATGGGCAAAAAGGAGGGGGAGCCTAATCGTTGTGTGTCCGGCCTAAATGGATGACCTCTTGATATCAGGTCTAATTTGGGTGCTACCGCACTTCGGAGGCCTTGGGGTTTCCATGATGCCAGAGTGATATGGAACTTTCACCCTTCGAACTCATGACTACCGAAAAGTTTTAATGCTGACCGATCTCGCCACCGCCCTTGGATGGACTGGCCGCTATTATTCCCCGCATACAATATGGGCGTGATCCATTTGCGCTAATCTCGGCACAACTCGGTTGGGTGGATTTCCAACCGTCAATCTACTCATGTGGATGGATCAAGACCATTGACACTATAACTTTTCCCGCTCACTTGATTTTAAAGTCCCAATTGTGGACTTCTTCTATGCTACCGGGTTTGCACTCCTATGCAACCTCGCACTGGATATCCCTATGCCTAAGACAAGTAATGTTTCTAACATTAGGCTCCATGGGGATAGAGTCGTCCCCGCGATCCTCTAAGAACTCTTTTTTGCAGACTTCGCTCAATGCTGGGCTATGGAATCAGCTCAAAAACTCCATCGCTGAAAATACAAGCCGAAAAAAAATAAAAGCAACAAAATAAAGAAACATGCTCAAAGGAGCTCTATTTATATACAATCCTAAACTAATAAAACATTCACATGAGCCACGCAGCGTGCATTCACCCATAGCCATTCAAGCACCGATAGAGCTCCTTCCTTCGCCAATGATCATCAAATGATGGTAATCAGACAAAGAAATCTGTTACATTCTTCAACCCTCCACAAAATCGGAGCTGAGATGAAGCTAGGCTGCTCCAAGGCATAGGGGAAATGCTACTCCATGTACTTCCACTGACAGGTTCATAGAATGAGCGGCGAATTTTGGAAAATGACAGTACCTCCCCGCCATACGCTTGTTCATGTGGTCAATACATCACAAGCATACCGACCGAAAACCATCGAGGGCTCACTAACTTCGTGTAGTGGTCGCCACGAATCGGCTTTTGGACGAAGCAAGTGACCTGGTTCTCTCCTTAGCTCCTTAGGGTTAGATTCATAACGCTTCATAAACAGGACCTCGTGGAAAGTTCTCGCCTGGAAGTCCCACGCTTCTAGCTCGTAACACATCTATAGCCGCCATAAAAAGGATGGTCGCTCGATCGAAAAAAGGTGATGTGGGGTTCGATGTTCTCCTCCACAACTATCACTTCATCGCTTTGATTTGAGACAGCAAGCTCATTAGGGGTAGATATTAATGTGTTTACAAAATCTTCAATAATCTCCTCGAAGAGCCATCTAGAACATCTTCCTAGGAGACTGGAAGATCCTCTACATAGTCTTCAGATTTCAACCTTTCAAATTGAGTGTAGAGATACTTCACCTTTTCCCTCAGCTCACTCAGGGTGTCTCCTTTCTCCCTAGGATCTTCATCACTTCCATAACACTCCTCCGATGCGTATCTAATGGGGAGAAGAAAGGAATGATTTTTTATCCAAGTCATCAAGATCATCCCCACAAATTTAAGTGTCAGAAGGCTAGTTTATTTTGTATATAGTTGTGGTATCCCTCACCACAGCTATGAAAAATCAACTCAAATGGATAAAGCTCCTGACAGTGATGAAAGCTACATGAAACTTCGAGAGTGAAGAAATGCTAGCAGGGGTAAAGAATGATACCATTTACACGCATCCCTTGCTAACGAGAACAATAACATATTCATTAATACATCCTAATGATGTATCTCCCATTTATGCATGAGTTCTTGAAACTCACTGAGGTGATGAGCAGGGTTGTCCTCTACATTTTCCAAATATGGGTAAATAATCACCCCATTCATTTGTAGAGGGGACAACATTAGGAAAAACCGGAATAGTAGAAAAATAAAAAGGAGCAAACCTCAAGCAAGGATTTCTCCATATCGAACTAGTGGAATCACCAATATATCCTTGAATCATGGAGTCGCCAGTGAAGGATGCAGCTTCAAATATGCCCTCGGTCCTTGTCTCACCATCAAAGGCCAGATTTTAACATTGTCATTACCCCGGCAAGCTTCTCGTATCGAAAGCAGATGTCAAACTTCGGCAAGCTCTTAGGGTCAACTTTCAAAAGCAATAGTATTGCCAACCTAAACAGTTGATGTGGAAACCTTTGGAGTCACCCAATGGAGTCGCTAGGTGCAATAGTGAGTAAATCTTGAAGGGCTCTCATGTATGATGCAACCTTCAAAATCGAGGCTCAATGTCGCTCGCCTGTGGAAAATCTTCAACTTCGGCCCCCGGAAACTAGCCCAAATGTTAGCTTAATGGAAGTCACTCCCTGGATTGCTTGCAGGAGTGTTCGACGCCCCATCATCAGTTTCTATGTCACGATTTGTTTATGGGGTGATCAAATGGATAAAGACCCAAGAAGATATAGCTTTAACTCAAGAAACCAGGCCTGGTATGTATGCAGAAAGGGAGGTCTTGATCCAACTGGCCAAGAATGGATTAAAGGGTGGTAAAGGGAAGACTTGTGAGAAGGGAAATCAAGACCACCTTGCGACAAGCTCGGAATCTTGATGGTAAAATCTCTGCCAAGATCCCCTTGGTCCGTGAGCCCTGGCGAGTCGAGGGGTGACTCGACCGATCCTCCACCCAAGTCATTCACTAAGAAAATCATGAACCGATTAGAAACAATACAACTGTCACAGTGACCCAACCTATGCCATCCTATAACAGCTACAACTCGACTCGATCCCCCACTTCGAAGTTGTTCTAACACAAGAAACAAAGAGATGGAAAGGAACCATCCATAAATTGGGTTGAAATCCTAAAATGCCTTATACATTACAACCGTGAGCTTACCTCAAGCAATTTCATCAAACTTTACAATCGGATCCCGTTCCACCATCCATCCCTACCAAACATAAAACACCTACATATACTCAAAACAACAGTTAAACAAGACGCTGCATTAAAAACATTGCGCCTACATGTATTTTGACAATCTACGCATGCAGACTCGGGGATGATCGTATGTTTCATGACAGACGTTACCTTAACTTCGCATGGCCTTTGCGGGGGAGGTAGCCAAACATTAAAGGCCAAAATGGCACGTGCAGACTTCTATATCTAATCGAGGACTTCGGCATGACTTCATTGAGAAAATCAATACACAGGACCCCTTCAACGTAATCACTGTCGCATTCTCCATATCTCATATTCAATGAATGAAAGAGGCTCAAACATCCGTTTCTTTCTTCATTTACCTTAAGAAAACTCGAGCTAAATCAGATCCTCACTGGCATCTAGAAATCGCGACATGATCCTTTCGGACGTATCGGACTCAACGCTTTGGCCCCTTGCTTAGCCTTTGTTTCCCAAAATGACCAATGGATCGTGACCCCGCTTAATTCCATAGGGGCTACGCTCGGGAATAGGAAGGAGTTGATCCTTGCTTATCATAGTTGCGATGGCTTAAACCAGATGGTTTCATTCGAGCTTCACGCCTTCAACTGACAAATTCTAGACTCACCATGCGGTCAGGTCTCTAGGTCCCCGACTTCCTCACTACTTCGCATATTGGGATATGAGGGAGCTGCTCTTTACGCTTCGAAACCGCAATGGGCGAAAAGGAGGGGAGCCTAACCGCGCGTGCGTCCGCCTAAATGGATACCAAACCGCCCCTTGATATTGTGGGTCCGGACTCCCCATTTACTCCAGACTGGCCTCTGGGCTTCGCGGATACAAAGTGATGGAACTTCACACCGAATCCGGCGATTGTCAATAAGTCGACAACATCCACCATCGCTGGCCCTTTGGATGGGCGTCGCTATTCTTCCCCTCGTGATACAAGGGCTAATCCATTTGTACTCCAATCTTGGCAATCCTCGCTTTTATGTATCTCAAATCACGATCTACTCATGGATGGATCGTGACCGCTAATAATTATAACTTTCCTCATTGCTGATTTTAAGTCCCAATGTGACTTCTTCTATGCGCCGCTTAAGCCCCAGCAACCTACAGACCTGGATATTCTCGATGTCGAAGACAAGTAGTGTTGCTACCGTGATCCACACAAGCAAGACCAGCCTACAACGCCCGTGACTTCAATGCTGAATAGACAAAATTCCACTTAGTTTTATGCCACATGCTTAGCACATTCCTGGAATGCGGATTTGATCCCACATAAAATGTCTTAATCATGCGCTCTTCTCTCAAAGAAACACAGGATTATCTCACTCTCATCACACGCACCTCAATAATCTTCATGAACTTCACGAGCAGTGGCTACAATGTCTTCTCTCGGGATCCGCCTCCCGTGGAGGGAGCTAGCCCACCAAGCCCCTCGGGATACCTCATGTTTTTTTTCTTCTGTATGAGATATGATCACTGGCTATTACAATGATGATTGTTGCATAAGTATAGGAAACATATGGTGTCCATCCATGAAAGGATGTGTCCCTGAATAATCAATAAATATTTATTATTATCATTTGCTTTATTATATATGATATTTAACAATCATACATAATTATTATTCTAAGAGAATGTCTTCCTATTGTTGTCCAAACATCAACAGTTGGGTTATGGTGCTTATATATTTTGATGGCTAATCATATATGTTATTGCCATGGTATACATATGGTTTTATATATGTTGATTTGAGATGATTAGTGGGAGTTACAAGGGGTACATGAATATGATGGGAGACACAAGTTTATTTCATTTACAAGTCAAGTGGGATCGTTTCCTATCTTATGTAAAGTCACAAATATAATCCCATAGTTACTTCACTAATTAAAATTTCATTGATCCTAGTTTCCCCTTCATTTCATCAATATTTATATTAAATAAAATAAAATGGTTGAACCAAATAACTATTAGAAGATGCACAAAAGGAGAAGGAGATATCAATTGAACGGGCTTCATATGGAGAGTGGTATGCTATATTTTTCATATTTTTCTTCACTTGACTCCAAGCTTTTAATATCCATAATTCTAGTTTTTATATGGTCTTAGTAATTTTGTTGATAGTAGGGATTTCATGAAAAGTGGGAAAGAAAGGCAAAGTGAGATTAATTTGCTCTTCTCTTTTGAGGTTGTTTATTTTTCTACATCATTTTCTCTTTTTAAAAGTTCTGAATTTGTTTCAGTGCTAATCAATGGTAAATTATGCAGATTATAAATTGTGTGCATTAAACTACTTGAAGTGGTCCAAGTTGGATTTTATATTTATTTCTCCTAAAATTTGGCTCCTTTGCATGATTTTCTCTACATATAGGGTTTCCAAAGTTTTCTTTTGTCCAAGTTCTCACAACAACTCAAAGAAATTATTATGTCCAAGACTGATTTATAGGTCAATCAATAAAGGATCATTGCATCTATTTCATTGTTGAGTTTCTTTCCATTCTTCAAGTGACTTGTTTTATGTTCCATGTGTATATTTGTGTTATGTTTATCATTTAATACTACAATGATTTTTTTCTTACATTCTTTAATTGTTTTTGGATTCAAACATCTATTTGATATACTTATATTTGTAAATTCCATTTTTTTTCTTATAATTATTTATAGTGTGTGTGTGTTTTATTTAATTTTTATTAGGAAGAAACTTTAAAATTTTATAAAATTGAAAAATATCAAAATATTTTAATAAGAGCTTCCATGTAGGACTTCATTAATATGAAGTCTGAATCCTTTTCCTAAGGCTATAGATTCAGGGCACCATTCATGCTTTGCCTCATTTAGGCTTATGAGGTTCAAATTGTTGTGATTGAAACATTACAGTTTTAGCCTCAATAGAGCCTTTTACCCATAATTCATAAAAAAGAGGCCTACATAGAAGATCGGGACTTTAAAGAGGTGTTTCAAGAGCTACATGGCCAAATTTGTGTCGACAAAGGTGATAGTAAGGTTGACTATAATATCCATAATGGGTTTCTTAACAAGCTAGACAATCATTGTGTCCCTAAAGGTGAAATATTTCAACTTATCATAGAGGCTCACACCTCCAAGTTTGCGAGACATTTTATGTTGGTAAGACAGTTTCCAATTTACAAATGTATGTGTATTAGCCAAAAATGCAAGAAGGTGTACCTAGATGTATTACAAGATGCATACTTTGTTATATCAATAAGCCCATCTATAGAAAGCAAAGTTTATACCATCCCTACCTATACCCACTCGACCCCTCGGGAAATCATTTCCATGGACTTTGTGGTGGTTTTCCAACAACCATGAAGGGACATTACTATCTATTTGTGGTAGTTGATAGGTTTAGAAAACAATGTTCACATTGTGCCTTGTAAGAAGACCATCAAAGGACAAGAAGCATCAAACATGTTCTTTGAATAGGTGTATGACTTTGGGATACCAAGGAGCACCATCTCATATATGGATTCTAGATTTATCGCCCTTTCACCAAACTATGGGAAAAAATGGACATCGGTTGAAGAGATCTACATAATTGCATCCACAAATAGATGTAAGTGCATTGCAAATAGTCAATATGACATTGGTTCAACTTTTATATGGATCAAAAGCATCCAAAGACTGGGGATGAAAAATTTTGATCCATATTCAACACTCTTTTGTAATAGGGTAGTCCATACTTATCTAGTAAGTCCCCTTTCAAAACTTTCTTTCGGTATTTGTTTCTCTCACCCTCAGATGTTGTATATGGAAAATGAGGGAGGAGGGAAGATAATTAGAGAAGCATTAAAAGAAGGAAAATTTGTTGAGAAGATCAAGTATATCCATTTTCAAGTACAAGATATGCTAAATAATTCATATGAAAAAAAAAAATAATGTCCCACATTATCAAATCACTGTGAGTTGAGAAAGCATTTAAGGTGGGAGAGATAGGATTTTGCTATACTTTGAAAAAGAAAGGCTATTGTGGTCCTCGTAAGATCATACAGGCTGTATGGTCCTTTTGAGGTATTGGAGAAGTGTGGTTAGAAATATTTGATATGCCTATGAATCTTGACATCTGTTAGGATTCAATGAAATATCACTAAGCTTGAGTTATCCTTGATTCCAACTCCCTTAATGCTTGATATATGAATTAATGCATCTATGAATCCTAGTAATTGTTAGGATTCAATAAGACACCATTAAGCCTTTGTATGAGACATATTTTGAGATATCTATGAATTTTAATACCTACTAGGATTCAATGTGCCATATTTGATCTTTTGCATGAGATATATTTTGAAATTTCCATGAATCCTAGTGGTCGATAAGAGTTAATGAGAAATAGTAAAGACTCAGATTCCTTAAAAATCTGTAAAACCATAAAAATTGTAAAACCTAATTGAGAAGGGAATGCCTTTATGTCTTAACATAATCATCACACACGTAATAAGGAGTAAGAAAATTGTTATAGAGACATTTTTTCATTTAAGTTTCCTAAAGCTACACTGCAATTTGGTCTTGTCTAGCAGCCATTAATGAAATGTCACTTGGCCCTGTTTTAAATTGATCAAACTTTTTCAGAATTGGCTGTGCATAATACTATATAATATAGCTTGATATGCTTACAAGTTTGAAGCAACTATACAATGTTTATGGTGAATTCTATATATATATATATATATATAATTCCAACCCATCGTCCTTGAAAATTTTTAGGGTGCTTTCTCACTGTCCCGAAAACGCGTCCCCGTCATTCTCCGTCCCGAAAACCAATGCAAATATAGCAGATAAGCATAAGGCATTATGTGTGATGTGCACTAATGATAAGAAGAAAACAAATGAGAATTTTCTTCTTTGAGGAAACTATTTTCCATTGCAATCGGTAACACAGTGAAGACTATAAGGCCATTTGGCCGCAGATTGTGCACTGATCTCCACACTACTGTACTGTGAGAAAAATAAGAAAAAAATCAGAATATTCTTCTTTGAGGAAACAATTTTCCATTGCAATCGGTAACACAATTTTCCATTGCAATCGGTAACACAGTGAAGACTGGAAATTTTCCAAGGCCATTGGGCCGCAGATTGTGCACTGATCTACACACTACTATAGTCTGAGAAAAATAAAAATATCTTGTTCTTAGAAACGAAACCTCTAACAAATAATAGCAGGCTATACAAGCAGTATAACCACTAAGGAATTTCATATAGTTATCATACTCTCAGGTACTACTAATCATTGTTAATGTACCTCACCATACAAAGAATTGGTCTCAGCATTGTATTCTTCATAAGATCTACCTTTCCCTTCTTTTTCAGACATTCTGGTAAGACTTGTTTCTCCCGTTCTATGTTTCTTCTTCATATGCTGGTGATTGATGTTTTGAAGATCTGAACCGAACAGCGACTGTAGATCAGAATTAGAAAGAATGTAGCTTTCTCTTACCGGAAACCATTTGGGTTTCGTGGTGCGGGAGGACAGGAAAGGACCGGAGGTCTTAGTGCCTCCTGACTTAGCAATTGCATTTTCTTCTTTTGCTGCATTGTCTACCAAAGAATCCAGGCATTTTCCTGAATCGCCAAAGTTAGTTGTCGACACCAAAATACTTTCAGCAGCTGTCCTAGCCGCCAAAGCAGGCTTACTTCCTGTTACATAGAATGAATCAGCTTCTGGACTTACAGAAACCCGCAGTGCAGATGGTCTATTTGGAGCCATGATGTCAATAACAGCAACTTCCTTCTCTTTCTTCTAACTGCAGCAAAAGTCTAAACGTTCTCAGTACAGCAATCCAGCAATCGTGATCAGAGAGCACATAAACATCTTATACATCAGATAACACATAAACATTTTATACTGAATTTTTTATATGGAATCAAATCTTAATATCCCATTAATGTTACATGTTCAAATCTAGAGGGAGGTAGGGTATGTATACCCCTTAATAGACTTTATCAGTCAAATGACAAATTAGAAAGTCACTGAAAGCAGTTAAAGATCAAAACTTCTTGGAAAACTGACTTTGTTATCTTTATTTTTTTCGAGTTTTGGGGATGAAGGAGCAATTTCATCTTTGTGACAATCTTCTCTATGTGGCTATTAGAATTGACAGCAATAACCAGCCTGTTGCCCCGCATTCAATATCACCATCCCATTGTTTTCGTATATAAGTTGTGTATAATCAACCTGTTGCCCAGCATTCAATGTTGTCGTGATTAATATATATACCCTCTGATTATTTTCATATATATCTTGTGTATATACCACCTACTACAAATATCATGAAAATTTGAATAAATAATAATAAAACTATTTTAATTTATTTTGAGTAGTTGATAAATTTTTATTATAGTTTAGTTGTTTATTAGAAGTGAATATTGTTATTTTTTTCACTATTTTCAAATATGATTTGTTTTATAAGAAAATTAAGTTTTTGAAATAATATGGTTTGATTTAAAAAAAAACAGCCAATTTATTGATGGTTAATGACTATTACTGATGATGTGATGTGATGATTAACCTCCTCCACTAAGACTTAATTATTCATCCGGACCTTAAGAGGGTAAAATGATTACTTGTGATTCTTAGAATTTTTTTCCTGTATAAAAAAGCATTAAGAGAAGTTTCCAAAATTACCATTAGATATTAATTCATTTATTCTTAACAAATCAAAAAATCATTTTAAATTCAAAATCATTTAAATTATTACATAATTTATGTATATGTAACAAAATAATAATTATGTTTTCACTTTTTATATGTTTATATTTACCGTCAAAAATAATCAGAGTAATTGTGTGTTCTTATTTGTAATTTAAATGATTTATGCATATCTAATAAAACAATAATTATGTTTTCACTCTTTCTATATGTGTTTATATTTAATGGTCAAAATACTGAAAGAATGATTGTGTTCTTATTTGTTTTTAACTTTCAATATTTCAAGTCAAAATATTGACTTACATTTCAAGTCAAAATACACGCACCGTCAAAATATTGACTTGCATTTCAATTCAAAATATTGACTCGCATTTCAAGTCAAAATACACGCACCGTCAAACGAGGAGACAATTATGACTTACATTGAAATGCGCAGAATTAATGGCAAACCTGAAAGTCAGTCAAAGCGGTCAAAAATCAAAGCTTTTCAACACGTCATCAGGGCCAGGGTTAGAAAACCTATTAATCATATCGTAAGTATTTTTTTGAGTTTGGGACTAAGGAGCAATTTCATCTTGTGGACACCTTCTATACGCTATTGGAATTATTGAAAATTCCCATTTATACTAGAAAGGTTTGCTAGTTCTCACCTCTCCTTCTATTCCTCTAGCTACGACGATGTTCCAGTATTTAGCTCCTGAAATTCACTCATAAGAAAGATAGAGAGATAGAGAGAAATAACCCCGATCTTCCTTCGAACAGCACGAGCGGCGACCGACCAACCAAGTCCAAATGCAACGACCGACCAAACCAAGTCCACCAACCCACCTTCCTCCCCTATCCCCAAACGATAAATGTTAGTTTCATGGATCACCAATAATTCTAGAAGAACTGCCCATCTTCCCTTAGTTTGTTGGGTTCAAACACACTAGCTCTGTTGTTCAAAGATTATGGTTGGGGATTTCCAATTGGTGCGTCATGTGATATGAAGTGTTATGTTGGTGTACGAGACCAATGCAGTTGTCCATTCCATGGGGGAAGACAACCTGTTCAGAAGATTAAAATTATTTTAACAAGGATATATAGTAAAAAAAATTATTTCATGGTTTAATTACTAGTTTTGGAATATAGTTTAAAAAAACAACAAATGATTTTTGTTTGGTAGTATATTTGGACTTGAATCATTGAAAAATGTGATAGTTGAGACTCATTTCATTTCAAAAACATTGAGGATACCAGACTACACCTTAGTTGTATTTCTTTTGGTGTCCAACTAATAGATCTCTATTGGATATTTGATATTAATTAATTAATGTTGGTAAATTATTTTCTTTAATATATTTTTAATGTTTAAAATATATTATTTTAAATTGAGTTATATTATTTTAAATAAAATTATAAGGATTAAAATTAATTAAATAGAAATACAACTTCTAAAAATTTGAGAAAAAAATTAAAAACATAGTTGAATTTCCAACTATGACCATGCTCCTTAGAGTAGCCCGATTTGATGCTCAAGTTTTCCTGCAGCATTGGATTCTAGCAATTGGGGTGCTACTTTCCTTATTGATATGGGAAGAATTAATGGCAAACCAGAAATTCAGTTAAAGAGGTCAAAGATCAAAGCTTTTCAACAGGTCATCACGGCCAGGGTTGGAAAACTGAGTCTCTTATCTTTATTTTTTTTCAGTTTTTGGGTGAGGAGCAATTTCATCTTTGTGACAATTTTCTCTGTCGTTGTTGGAATTGTTGTGGTGGTTGGTATATACATAGTGATTGGAAAACAGCTCAAATGTCTATTCTATTAATAAATAAATAAAAATTAAACTTATTAAATATTAATCTATTTATTTTATTTTCAAAAAATAAATTTTTAATCAATTCAAAATAATTTAAATTAAAATCATTTAAATTCATTACATAATTTATGTATAGGTAACAAAATAATAATTATGTTTTCACTTTTTTTATATTTAATGGTCAAAACACTGAAGGAGTGATTGTGTTCTCATTTGTTTCTAACTTTCAATATTCTAGGTCAAAATAATAGCTGTCTCAATTCAGATATAAGAATTTAAATGAGTAGTCAAATATAATTAAAATGTTTTTTTTTTTTTTTTTTTTATTGTTTTTTAACTTTAAAATGTTTTTAACTTTCAATGAATGTTTGAATTTCTGGTCAAAATAATAGTTGTAACAATTTAGAGATAAGAGCTTGAACTAATATTAAAGAATGATATGAAAAAAGGTTGTGAAATATAATTAAAATTATTTTACTATGATATATAGTAAAAAATTATTTGACGGTTTAATTACTAGTTTTGGAATATAGTTTAAAAATTTGATTTCACTAATGTTTTGTTTGGTCTTATATTTGGATTTGAATCGCTTTGAGAAAAATGTGATTTAGGGATATTTAAGTTATTCAAAACATTGAGTGATGACACTGGACTATACTAACTCTTATCATGGTTGTATTTTTTGGTATCCATTTAATCTTTCTATTGATATTTGACATTAACTAATTAATGTTGGTAAATTCATTTTCTTTCAATATATTTTTAATGTTTAAAATATGCCATTTTAAATGAGTTATATTTTTTTTTAAATAAAATTAACTATTATGGTTAAGTTCTCCTCGCGTTAAATGGATTCCGAAGTTGGGGTATTAATTTTATTTCCCGGCCGCTCAAGCCTCCTCGGACCGTCTCCAGCTTTGTCTTCACTGGATCTTGGCTTATCTCTTCATGCGTTTTGTGTGCTTGAAGGGAGTTCTTCCTCCTCAAGGAATCCCCACAAATTCTTTCACTGCTAGGAGCCTTTGCCCAGCTTGATCGCATGAGGCTCGAATATTCGAATGGTACATGGGCCACACCGTGGCAAGGTCGGCCTGAGAAGGGGTGGTTTCCTAGGGTACTCGTAATCTCAAAGTAGAAGTCCACTAGTTGTTGAATGCTCTGAGGGAGTTTCCAACCTCCTCCCCTATGGATGGTCCTCATGCAAGCCTCAACCTCAACGTCATCGACAGGAACGTTAAAACGTTTTTTCAAGCCAAGCAGAGTTGCAACAACTATACACACTGTTGAGGGTTTTGGATGACTTTCAGGGTCCATCTCGCTCATTCACCCACGCTAGCTTTGTCAGTGAAGTCGCCTCAAAGCCCATCCTCAACCTATTACTTCTGCCTCTTTGTGGACCTCAAATTATAGGGTTTCACTCTTTTTGATAGAACCCTCAACCTTGGTCATCGAGGAAGTGCGCTGAGAAATTAGGAATTGAGGCTTCGGTCCTACCTCCATCTCCGTTGAAGACAAAGTGTATTGAATTGGCACAAAGGGTATAATATTTTGTCCCTAGGCTTCAGGTTTTGGGCCAATGTGTTCTAGCCTCTGCTAGGGTATTTCTGGGTTTGGACCAGGGAGTTATGGTCTCTACTCTAGTATCTCTGGCTGAAGCAATTTAAACTATGTTAAGTTCTTCCTATCTAAGTCAGAATTCATTTATTTAATGCCCTAATGCAAGAGCATGTTTTTCCTTCTTCTTACACTCTGCAAAATACAACTTATAACCTGATTTATCATTTCCTCATTTAGACTTTATCCTCTAGGAGTGTTCTACCAACCCGCTAGTGCTTCCATTCGCTCTCTAAGTTTGACTCCATATCCTGCGTCCTCCCTCATTGCCAAGAAATGTAAAATACTCTTTCAGCAACAAAACCTAGCCATATTGATTTGCAAAAGAAAATTCATCTATTAGAAAACTCAAGTGACAAGAGAGCCCTCTGAAATGAAAGAAAATTCATCTCTAAATTGCTTGTAGGTTAGAAATATTTTATATTCCTATGAATCTCGACATCTGTTAGGAATCAATGAACTATCACTAAACTTGAGTTATCCTTGATTCCAACTCTCCTAATGTTTGATATATGAATTAACGCATCTATGAATCCTAGTAATTGTTAGGATTCAATAAGACATCATTAAGCTTTTGTATGAGTCATATTTTGAGATATCTATGAATTTTAATGGCTATTAGGATTCAATGTGAAATATTTGATCTTTTGTATGAGATATATTTTGAAATGTCCATGAATCCTAGTGGTCGATAAGAGTTAACGAGAAATAGTAAGGATTGAGATTCCTTGTTCTTGTAGCAAGATTGTGTATGAAATGAGATTGAGTTATCCTTCTTAATATATGAATTAGTATGTACATTGATCCTAGTGGATAGTACAACTCAATGAACCATCCTTGATATTGTGTATGAGATTTTCTTGAGATGCCCTTGATCCTAGTAGCCACTAGGATCCAACTTGTCCTTCATAAACTTCCACCATCTTTAACATTATGTATGAAACATCCTAGATATGTTAACGGATATTAGAGGTCACTAGGATTAAGATACACATGTGCTTGGTGTATTAATTAGAATTTCCATGAATCCTAATAGTTATTAGGATTCAATGAGCCATTTGTGACCATGTGTATGACCCACATTTTGAGAAGTTCGTGAATCCTAGTGGCCTATAGGATTCAATGATCCATATTTGAGCTTGTGTATGATCCATGTTTTGATATTTCCATGAATCATAACAACTACTATGACATTATGAGAAATATTTTAAGCTTGAGGATTTCCATGGTTGTGTAATCTTGTACCTAAATGAGTTTGATCTATCATTCTATTTGATATATTAATTTATATTCCCATTGATCCTACAAGCCACTTGGATTCAATGAGCCATCCTTGATATTGTGTATGAGATTTTCCTAAGAAACAAATGGATCCTAGTGGCCACTACGATTCAATTTGTCATTTGTAAGCTTATGTCATCCTCAACATCATGTACTAGTTATTCTATAGATTTCCATGGATCCTAGAAACCACTAGGATTCAATTTGTCATTCATAAGCTTGTGTATTAACAATCCTAGAGATGTCCATGAATCCTAACAACCACTAGGATTCAAAAATTCATCCCTAAGCTTGTGTATAATGAGTCATCCCTAATCTTGTGTATTGGAAATCATTGAGATATCCATGAATCCTAGTGGCCACTAGGATTTAATGAGTCATACTCATCATTTTATATTCCACATGGTGTTTTTCTTTTCCACTAAGTCTTCCATCTTAGAATAGACACCACTTTCATCTATGGTCTTACATTCTTACTCACCCTACATACATCAACCTTATTATTTTAACCTCCTCGAAGAATTCAACAAGACTTTGATCATTGGTAACACTATTCTACTTGTCTATGACAGACTTGTCTTCCTTACCAATTCTTAATGCAATATTCTTCATGGATCTAATTATGTTCACATGTGTAATATCTCTCTAGCCATGCCTCATCCTTTCTCATCTTGCACAACTTCTTGATCCAACATACCATTACTTGTCTATGCCCTCCAAGGGTTGTATTCATTTAGATTAGGGGTACAACTACATCAAACTCCCCACAATAATAAAGCAATTCCTTGTGCTTACGAGGTTGACACTCATCTTTAACTATTTACCTTCTATTATTTTCAATGTTGCATCATTCTCATCTCTACCATTGCATCCTTCAAACCTTTGATGCTACTACTTCATACTCTACTACACATCTTTTTTTCTCTATGCCATTTTCACCTCTTCAAAAGTCAAAACCATTATTTTGTTGCAACTTCTTCCACACTCTCATTTGGAACAATTCTACCGAGCACTCCACTACTCCTTGCTAGAATTGTTCCCTATAGTGAGAATCTTTAACAAGCCACACAATTCGAGAAGTTGTTAATTTCTATGTATCTTAATATGTTTTTATCTCCATATCTCACACTATCTATGTATCTACATACATTTCTATTTTCATAAATGTATATGTCCATTTATATCTATTTTCATATATATGTCTATTTTGTTTCCATATATAAACACATTATCAAGATGCATGAATAACAAGTTTTAGTGTAGATTTTAACATATTCCTTAATCCAAAAAAAAAGGCAGGGAGGGTAATGTTTTTCTCCACATTATCACTATGCAATAAAATTGCCAGTTTCCATTTTTCAATATTAAAATGGAAATAGTAAACTTAAATGTTTTATTTTACATTTAAAAAAAAATTGTTAATATTTTTATTTTTTAATATCAAAGAGAGATAATATATGAATAAATTATTTTTATTTATTTATTTTTTGAAACAAAATTTGTTTAAATCTATTTATATTTTAGAAATTTTAATGATTTGAATTATTTTAAAATGATTCAAATTCTCTTAATAAAATTTTTAAATGTGTTTCAATAAAATAAAGTAATAATTTACTCAAAAATTTTAGTTAATTTAAAATATATAATAATAATAATCTAATTTTAAAGTCATGGCCAAGTTAGACACCAAATTGGTGTATAAAATTTCAAATAAAAGAAATAATAAACTTAAATGTTTCATTTTACATTAAAAAATTTGTTAATTTTTTTTTTTTAATATAGAAGAAAGGTAATGTATGAATAATTTTTTTTTTTTTGTCTCACAAAATTTTGTTTAAATCTATTTATAATCTAGAAATTTTAATGATTTGAATTATCTTAAAATTATTCAAATTCTCTTAATATTCCTTTGAATTCTCTTTGGATTTGAATTTGTTATTTTTTTAAGAGGAAACACATGTTCTTAACCATTAGACTCACTCATGTTGTATAAAACTAATCCAATTATTTAATTACGAGTGAAATATCTTATTTACTATCTATTTTTCCATGTTCAAATTGGAATTCCAAGTCTGTTAAGCCTTAAAAACAAGGTTTTAAGGCAGTGACATATTTCTATCTTAAATTTTGCTTCAACAAACATGCATAATGAGAAGTATTTTTTCGACAGATTTATTATTGACAAGGTTTTAAGGCTGTGACATATTTCTATCTTAAATTTTGCTTCAACAAACATGCATAATGAGAAGTATTTTTTCGACAGATTTATTATTGTAGGTATTTGTTCTTTCCTTCACCACAGTCAGGAATTCAGGATTACAGATAAGCATAAGGCATTGTGTGGGATGTGCACTAATGATAAGAAAACAAATCAGAATTTTCTTCTTTGAGGAAACTATTTTCCATTGCAATCGGTAACACATTGAAGACTAGAAATTTTCCAAGATCATTGGGTCATAGATTGTGCACTGATCTCCACAATACTGTGAGAAAAATAAGAAAAAATCAGAATTTCTTCCTTTGAGGAAATCCATTTTCATTGCAAATTTAGTAACACAATGAAGACCGAAATTTTCCAAGGCCATCAGTCAGCCAGACAGTAATCTGACCTACACACTACTATACTCTGAGAAAAATAAAAATATATTGTTCTTAGAAACGAAACTTCTAATAAATAATAGCAGGCTATCAAGGTATGAAACAACTAACCTAGGAAGATGACCTTGATAATTTAGAAAATCTTAGAATGAATAACAAAATCAAAGAATTAGAAAAAGGATAAATAATAATTTGGTTTCAAAGAAGTCCCAAAATGTAATGATGATTCTAAACCCACTCACCAGAAACGAAATGTTTAATAGAATAGATCATGCATAATAAAATACCTTATACCCTCTAACGTTGGCTGAAGGAGGAAGGAAATAAGATCACTATGCAATTAGTTACAAACTACCAAACAAGTTACAAATGGAAACAAAATACGCCATGGGAGTAAAGACTTTGCACAAAAAAATTAAACATAGAATAGGCTATTTAAAAGTTAGTTAAGCCATGCCTTGAAAATATGTAAATATGGTCCCAAAAATAACTATGAAGAATAGAAATTAAAACTTGGGGAACCAATTGGTGGAACCACTCATGACTTTCCTGCATGTAGAGGAAGGTCCCATGTAAAATTTGACTGTGAAATTTCACATTATATTTCAATAGTTGAAACTTGGACACAGTATGAATCTTCTATAAATATAGATTGATTTTCCTTTAATGTTCTCACAAGACATCCCTCACACCCCACATTGAGGCAAAGCTTGTTACAAGGAATAACCTTCCCCTCATAATCCCTTCATAAGAGACTTTTCTAACTAAAGTATCAAACAAAGAATGGATATGGATGGAGATTTTGTTGATTATTTGGGTTGGCTGTCATTTAGATGTCAACCCTTGAAGAAAGCATGTTAACACAAAGGTTTGGGTAATGGACCCAAGTTTGTTTGATGTATAATATATGATTCTTTATCATATCTTAGCTGTAGTAAGACTATTCTAGATGGATAGTACATGTCATGTCAAGCTCAAAGGAAGGTGGAACTAACTCCTCAGATGGGTTAGAGAGTTAGTACATGCGTGGAAGCTGATAACTCTCCTGAGTCATCTAGAAGCCCTAAAAAGGTCAAAGTAGTCAAAAGGGATAAAAGAAGAAAATTCATTTAAATAGTGCTAGCTGATTAGTGTACTATAAGTCAAAGGGATAATAAAAGAAATTATTTAAATAATAAAGTTAATGGAGAAATTACTATGACAAGTAAGAAGTGGGTTATCCCTAAAATATGAAAGTTGGCTTTTAAGGATGGTTAGAAGGTAACCACTTGAGGAAGCATGAGAAAGTATAAATAAGAGTCAAGGGTCTCATTTTAATTACACTTGAGCATATTGAATATCTACAAGGATCAGAGGGTAACCAAAGTATATCTAAGAAGAATTTCAGAGGGAAGGTGGAAGCAAAGAAGGTCAAATTCAAGGGAGGATAAATGGCTTGATGATGCTTCTAAGGTATGTTATTTATGTGTCATCTCACCATTTCTTTCACAATAACTTTTTTATAGAATGATCTAGATCGCAAAATCTGATAATGCTTTTGAGGAAACATAATCCAAGAAGTTGTGATAGTAACTTTGGCTTGTGGTCATTACTTTTTGGAGTTATACCCATGGAAAATAGGTCTAGGCTAGTCCCTAAACTATTTAAAACAGTAAGTTTGGCAAAACGTCATAACTTATTCAATAGATCCAAATTCATTAAGACTAAATATGTATTGGCTAGAGTAATAAAATTTCAGTATCATTTGTACCATTTATTGATCCATACAAAAAATATTCAAGTGGGGGCATGCCTCTATGTTCTCTATCAGTCAGACCAGCAAAGTATGTCATTTTGCTATAACTCCTTTTTGAGAGGTTCCAAGTGAGGAACCTCGAGGAGTTGCATAAATGATAACAAGAAATGAAAAATACTTTCTATCCTAGATTCATTACATGTACATAGTTATGATTATTTCCTATTAGGGTTGTTGACTAATCCAAATTAGCTTCATGTGACAATTAAAGTAAATGATAAAATGCTAAGTTCTTGTTGTTAAAAGCAGTACAGTTTGCGGTGTTTGTGATCATATATACTGGTCTATTATAGAGTTACAAATCAGATTTGGATGATGAAATTGATGGAGGGCTTTTGGTTGAGGGGTACATAAAGGTACATGGTTGAGATGTTAAAGACATGTAGTTCATGAGTTGGTGAGGTGGTTATGTTGTACATTGATGAGTCATAGCTTATGTATTTGATGCATGATTGGTACATATTTGTGCATGGTTGATGCACCTACTGATGGTACAAGTTGAGGTACAGGTTGGTACAAATGCATTTGTTTATGGTACAGGTTGTTATAGGTTTTTTGGTGTAGGTTGTTTGGTATAGTTTGGTACAAGTTTTTGCGTGTTGATTGGTACAGTTTACGTTAGCTATATCTCATGTAAAGGATAGTGTGGATAGTGGTTCCCATCATTCTCTTTATATTTCAGGTGTTTGACGGGCAAGGAAAGGTGGTTGTAGCCACCTTCCTAGTGTAGCTTGAGAACATAGGGAGGTTGTAGCCTCCTTCAGTTGTAGTTAGAGAATTGGCAGATTCCCAAGTTGTAGCCCTGGACATACTAGGCTGGAGCCTCCTTCCAGTTGCACTGGAAAAAAAAGGAAGTTGGTGGAAGACACAAGAAAACACATTTTGTAGTTTTCTTCCGCATTTGGTTTCCATAAAACAACACTAGTGTATTGTGTATGTGTGTGATTGTTCATTTGTTCAGTTGTTATTTACTTTGTGTAACTATTTGATGACAATGCTACATTGATATATAACATCAGATTTTATGATTAAAAGGATTAAATTGTTCTATTACTAATTCAACTTCTGCCTCCTCTAATCCAATAATTGGAATGTGAGTTGTGTTCTTCCGTGAACTTAACCAATCAAAGGTAGATCATGGAGAGAAACAACATGTATAAAACTAGAATACCACAGTTTGATGGATTTAAGTATGCATTCGATATGGAAGGTCGAAACATATATACATGCATAAGGATTTTGAAAATTAAGAATTAGTAGTATATGGATACAAAGAACCATCAGCCTGCCTTTAACAAGGAAAAAAGAAATGAAATTCCTACCAAATAATTCCAAAGCCATAAAGTTTTACATTGTAAACTACTAAAGAGATTTGGGACAAAAATCAAAATATTTATGAAGGGTTGAGATCTAAAAAGTCAAAGAACACAAATAAACTTCTAAAGAGGGTCAATTAACAATCTAAAGATGAATAAAGATGAGAATATTGGGTAACTAATTACTTCTTGTATTTAGTCGATGAAAATGTTGAATGTAAATCATAGGATTGGGAGAAGAAACTAAAGAATCAATACTTCTCAGGTTGTACTAAGATATATTTCTATGAGATTTGATCTTAAGACATTAGCACTAGAAGAAGGAGAATATCTATACTCAATAATCATGGACGAAATACATGGAATATTCAAGATATGAAATGAGAATCAACAGAAAACGACATAAAAGAAGCATCAAAAATGTCAAAGAAAAGAACATAGCATCAATGGTTTCGGGAAAGATGTACGATGGAAGAAGTTAGCGGCCAACTTATTTAAGATTGAACAAGGAACCAATGGAAGATATAAAGGTAGCAAAAGACTCTCAAATAAGATGATGAAGAAGAAGTGGCCAAATTTTCCAAAAGATTGAATAAGGGAAACTAACGAAGGAGCATAAAAGCAGTAAGCTTCCTATTGATTTTTTTTAATTCTGTGATGGTATTGGTAATTTTGCTGGGTCATTCAGGGTGTAATCGATTGGCATGTAAGTTGTAAATGGGCTGAATTCCGAAAGGAGGTCCTTGTCGACTTTCAATTCCACTTTATCCGTTCCATGCTTGTGGGATGTGGTACACTGGTATGGTGAAGCGATGTGCATCGCACTACATGTCGCGAGTACCTAGAACCAAGGAAGTTGTCGAATTTTAATAAAAATAAATAAATAATAAATAATAAAACAATTGCTACAATAAAATGTCCTCATAAGAAAAATCGTGTGAGGAACGATGTAGATGGCTCAAATAGAAAACAAACATATAAAGTTGAAAACACCAAAAAAGAAAGATTTCAAGAAAATCTTATGCATGAAAGAAGATATATCCTCATCAGATGAAGATGAAGTCGCTGATGTGAGACAAAGATATTCATGAAAATGAAGACTCTAATAAAGACACATTGAAGAAGAATATGTGAAGAGGCGAAGTTGACTAATGAGAAGAATCAAGGAGTGCTGGCAGAAGTTATAAGAAGAGAAAAAGAAGAAAACAAGAAGATGCTGCTAACTAGAAAAAATAAAGAAGAATCGAGGAACTGAAAAACGACGAAATTGAAGGTTCAAATAGAAGTAGATAAAATAATTGAAGCTACACTTAAAGAATAGTTAGAAGAAAGAGAAAGGATCATTGAAAATTTGGAGTAGAGATTGTCACATCGAGAAAGGATCTTCAAAAAGAAAATAAGTGCATTAGCTCAAAAGTTTTGGAATGAAATTACCGAAAGAAATAAAAGAATTATCATGACAAGTTTGTAATTTGGATACACCATACGTTAAAAGGGATCAAGCCCAAAGAAATGAATAAGAAACATGTCTAAAAACTAGTAAACAATCAAAG
Organism: Picea sitchensis; assembly: GCA_010110895.2. Taxonomy (NCBI): domain Eukaryota; kingdom Viridiplantae; phylum Streptophyta; class Pinopsida; order Pinales; family Pinaceae; genus Picea; species Picea sitchensis. Next base: position 5,910 of record SNQJ01S0096728.1, on the reverse strand, counting down.
GATAGAAAGATCTAAGCAAGGAAGATTACGAGATACTCCTCCAATCGAGAAGATTCATCGTAATCAATCCACCGATAGAAACAAATAGGCCTCGATGAAAAAGGATTCATAAGAGTAACTCCTTTAATAATATATTCAACTCTCATCAACCTGCCTTTTGGTTTATGTTATGCTTGGTGCAATAATTTTGACATAAAGTTGTAATTTTGCAATTTGGAAAACTTGGGATCCAATTGGTGGAACTATCATGACCTTCCATGGAGTAAAGGTCCCATATTAAGTTGGATCATGAGTGAAATCAATATTATATTTCTTGTTGGAAATCGACATAAAGAATCTTTCCTACTCTAACATAGATGGATTTTCCTGGTCAATCTTGCATACAAGAGATCCTCGTTACCTACATTGAGGCAAAAGCTTGTTACATAAGTATTAACCTTCCTTTGCGCTAAGCTTCATAATGAAGACCCTTCAACTAGCATCAAACAAACAATGGATATGGATGGAGATTTTGTTGATAATTTTAAGTTGTCTTTCATTGATGTCAACCTTGAAGAAAGTCCCAGAGAAATTATGGTAGCACAAAGGTTTGGGGCACGGACCCAAGCTCTGTTTGATGTATAATGAAAAGGAGTTTTAAGACATATTTTAAGGTAAGACTAATCTATATGGATATTACATTTAATTCCATTTTCAGGAGCATGTAATCTATTGCCACGACTTCTAAGTTAGAGGATTTGGCGGCATGGGAAGTTGAGAACCCTCATGAGTCATCTAGAAGCCCCAAAAGGTCAGTTAACCAAAGTGGTTGCAAGAAGAAATTATTTAAATAAATAAAGTGAAGATGAGTGTAGAAAGTTAATGGACAAATTACTAAGGGACAAGAGGGTTAGCCCTAAAATAAGGAAAGTGGTTTTAAAGATGGTTGAAGGTCACCCTCGAGGAAGCCATATAAAGTATACAACAGGGAGGCAAGGGTATCTTCATTTTAATAACACTTTGAGCATATTGGACATCTACAAGGATCGATATTCAAAGGATATCTAAGGTGAATTTCCTAGGGAAGGTTAAGTAAAGGCCAAATTCATGAGGATAAATTATTTGATGATGCTTTATAAGATATGTTATTTACAGTCATCTCACCATTTTCACAATAACATTTTTCTACAATGATTCAGACTTTGAAAATCTGATGCTGAAGAAACAATCCCAAGCAGAAGTTGTGATGGTACCATTTGTGGGTCATTATATTTTGGAGTTACACTCCATGAAAAAAATAGGGTTTGTGGCCAGCCATGAAACTAATCAAAATTAGGTGTTTCAGGTAAAAAAACATCATAACTTCTTCATAACATATCCAAATTCAAGAAGACCAAATTTATTGGTTAGAGTATTGTCTATAGTATTTTATACCATTTTTAGATCCATACAATAAATATCCCATGTAAAAGGAACTTCTACAAGTTCACTCTAGAATACTACACTAACAAGGTATGCCATTTTTGCTATAACTCCTTTCTAAGAGGTTCCAAATAGTGAAACCTAGAGGAATTGCATAAAATACTGGAAGAACATTGTGTACTATTTTGAGATATTTGTTCATTATAAGTATAGAGTTATGATTTATTTTGGTTAGGTTGTTGACTAATCCAAAATTAGCCATGGATGACTAAAGTAAAGTTTGATGAAAATGATAGTCTCGTTGTTAAAGTTAAGGAAGGTTTGCGTGTATGTGATCATATACACTTGTGGGTCTAGATACAGAAAGTTACAACTAGCATTTTGGATGATGAAATTGATGAGGGATTTCTTGGTTGAGGTTCATGTTGGGCACATGGTTGAGACACATCGAAGGATGAGTCGGTACATACATGAGGGGTGAAGTTGATGATGTTGGTACATCTGGATGAGTCATAGCTTTATGTACATTTGATGGCTGATTGGTACATATTTGGCATGGGCTGATAAGGCGCTGATGGTGGCTGTTGAGGCAGCTGTGTCGGTGCATGGTTGATGAATTTGGTTTCTTAGTGGTACAGTTTATTACAGTTATTTGGCATGTTGGTAAGGTTTTTGGCAAGCTTTGACTGATAGGCTTACAACAATATATCTCATGTTGATAGTGTGGACAAATGGTTCCATGCTAATTTGTAATTTCTATATTTACATGTTGATGGGCAAGGATGTGTGGTTGTATTTCACCTTCTGTATTGTAAATAAAGAACATGTGGGGTTGTAGCCTCCTATGGTTGTGTAGACACGTAATTGGGGAGTTGACATCTCAGCCTGTGCCAGCCCGAGAATTAGGGGTTGAGCCCTTCCAAATTGTGACTTGGGTAGCTAGCTTCCAATGAAAGTAATTTTGAAGATATATAAGAAAAGCACTGTGGTTTTCTCTCCCATGGGTTCTCTACATAAACACCTGTATTGTATTGTGTATGGATTTCTCATTTGTTCATTGTTTATTTTACTCAGAACTATTGGATGATAATGCTACAATTGATATAACAATTGCATTTTATGGTTAAAAAAGGATTAGATATCTCTATTACCGATTCACTTCTCTCAAAAGACCCCCAACAGATTTATATATTAATACTTCAAAAATAATTCATTTTCACATGAATTTTAATTTTATTAGAAAAAACAATTTCAGATAATAATTGTTCCATAAATATTCTAGGAACATGATGGTTTCTAATTTAAGAAATGGCTATACATTCTCATAGGGAACTTTAATGTTAAAATAACAAGTAATAAAGCTATAATACTAAGTAATGTCACCAAACATAACCCTATATAGTTAGATGAGCACTTGGATTTAGCTTGCATATACAAAAGAATCTTTGAAAATTTAGGAAAACAATTGATCTGTTGAATTAATCACACTTTTTAGTTGTTCGGACTTAATCATCTAAAATGGTTTAACAAAGTGGTTGAAATCCAACCGCATGACTTGTATTCATGGGCCCAACAATAGTGTGGTAGATTATGCTATATCTAATATCCTTGTCTAATTAACAAAATTGTTAATTTTGACATCTTAAGTGATAATGAACCTGACTTGAATCATAAAACCTTACTCTTAACTCTAAAAATTCTGCCACAATGATCCAATGAAATCAAATTTTTAAATAATGAAAAGAAGCTAGAATATTCAAATAAAATGAATTGATTTTTTCTAAAGGATTTAAAAAAATGAATTAAATCTCTTCAGAAGTAACAACAATATTGAGGACCTCTATCATTACTTTACAACAACACTATGAACTTGTATAAACAATTTATCTTTCAAAACTTCATGTAAAAATAATAATATTTGAATGCCCAACCCTTGGTATAACATTGATTGTAAGATTGCTTGAAAATCCATTAGGAAAACCTATCACCTGTCCTGAAAATCTATCAAGATAAATAATTACAAAGAACTTTTTATATATAATTATAAAGCAAGATAAGTTTTTGCAACTTTAAAATGTTTATTACAAAGAAAGAGGTATTTACTTTGGAGGGTATTGGGTTTGGGGTTATGCATCCAAGGGAAAGCTAAGGGTATCAAATATTATCAAGAAAAAAATCCTAAAAATTGGAGGACATATCCTCATCCCTCACAATATTCATAACCTTTCTAATATTAAAAATAAGTAGGGATTTCTAAAACCATGGACTAAAAGTCCATTGTTTCTAGTTTTAAAATTAGGCGGACAAAAGTAAATCCACTAAATCAAAGAAACATTATAGATTATCCACTTCTAACTAAAAGTTATAAGGAATTATTCTAGAAAAAAAAAAAAAGATTGTCAAGTGGTTATAAAGTTAGAAAAATCGTTAAAGGCCAAGTTAGTTTTAGAATCTATCATTCAACCTAGACCACTTATCTACTCTTATGATTATCATTAAATAATGCTTAAATAACAAAATCCGTCTCTTGTATTTCTTCATTGATTTTTGGAAAGATTTTGAGACCGTGCGTAGAAATAACCTTTGGAGTATATGAGAAGATTTAAAGATTTAGTTTGAATTGAGAAGTAGACCGTGGTAATGCCAGTGAGAAATTTATTGCCAAAGTGTTAGTGAATAATTAGGGTTGTTCAACATAAATTCACTATAATATATGGGTTAAGCAAGGTTGTTTGTTTGTCTCCCGGCCTTTTACATTTATTTTGACAAATTAGAGGCATGTTTGAAAGAAGCAGTTGTGTTGGCACTACTTTAGCTAGAAGAGTCATCATCCTTCTTTAGTGTGATGATGACTTATTATTCTAGTGGGTGCCCCTCTTACCTTAACAATCAAATAAAAATTGTCAAATATTTGTGTTCTAGAATAATGTTGAGGCCTTCAACTAAACCTAGGTTCAAAGACTTGTCCCCACCCCCAATTTTTTTGTTAGGCCACATCCATTAAGCTTTGCCACCTTTATGCATCATTCTTATAATGACATTGATGTTTTAATTTGATTATGATTTCCCAACCATGTTTATGAATTCAGGTATACTTGAATGTGAAGGTTTTATTTCATAGATTACAATACTACATGTTTGATTGAAAAAAATTGATGCTTTGAGTAAGAATTGTGAATGATTTAATTTGGATTAAATAATTTTAGATTGTTTTATATTTTCTGCGGAAATTTTTCACTTTCACATGCCACTTTTATGTGACTAATTTTTATATCTGAAAATTGTTTCCTAGTTATCTAACAATAAAACCCTAGCTCTTATCACTTAACAATTTCCATATTTGAAAATTATTGACTCAAAAATATATGCAATGGAAACACAAAGATCAGATATGAATCATCAACACATAAGAGACACAAATTCTCAAAGTTTTATAACCTTGTTAATTTCAAAAATTCTGAGGGCAAAAAACTAGCCCTCCCAACCAACACAAATATCACCAAGTTTGAGGACAATATCTCCCTGTCCTCTCACCATTAAAAAATATCATCAAAATATGAGAACAACCTTGTCCCAACAACTATACAAATCAAAAAACTCAACAAATATTCTGAAATATATTATGCTCCAAATATAGTTATGCACTAATTTTATGACTTCCATAGATCGCCACTACGCTCTTGCAGATAATGGCTTCCACCTTAAAAAACCTTTTATCCGATTGCACGAAATGTTCACATCAAGAACCTATACATATGTACGCAAGTATTTGATGACTACAACCCGTGTACATGCTAAATTGTTCCCATCGAACCTCACAGACATGCACAAAAAAATTGTACTAACACTTATGTACAATTTTCTCCACTCGTACAATGTCTTCCTTCTGTGGTTGCCTCTATCTTCCACACGTGTGGTGTGTTTTTCCCCGCCAAGAACAAAACCAGAGTCTTCAAACTCCAGGCCATATTTTCCACCATGCATCATTTCCCTTTGCTGAAAATAACCAAACCTCCTAGCACAAGTGAAAACTCACATATGCTAGCTCCATCATGTATCCACACATGATCTATGATATGAAAAGACACAATGACCTCTCTCCTTTATATACAAGTCTTAGGGGTCAACATAGAATCCCCTCCACAAGTCAACATCAAATTAGACTTTCTTGTGTGTGTGAAGCCCCAACACAAACCCACAAATTCCACCACCAAACCAATGAAATCCCAACTTCATTCCAATGGTAGATTTCACCAAATGAAGAGTGTTATGTGATGCCCACGACGATTCCAACATGCACAACACCTAGGGCACGTGATAATACCTTCACAAACCTACAAAAATAAACACTCACTCTTAGCGAGGGAGGTATTCTCACCACACTCCACACTCACCTGGAAGTAGCTTTGCCTCCCACCCTCGGAGTAGCATTGTCCCCCACACTGGATCTGCTACCACAGATGCTCTCCAATCCACTTGATTGGTTTCCCCATATGTCACCGAAGCAAA
>SNQJ01S0096727.1:31575-46194 GCA_010110895.2 Picea sitchensis | reverse complement strand
GGTTACATGTGGACAAGATCTTCTAGATTCTATGGAAGTATTGATGGGCGTTTATGACACACCATCAATGGGAAGGAAAGGTCTGATCTGAGGTTGTCTATTAACCCAAGACGTTTGGGATAATCTACCCTGGCGGGTTTTATGGCTCCATTAGCCAACTAGGATTCTAAAATAATTAAAAGATGTAAACTAACTAGATGTACAATCCTATCAAACAATACATTAATACAATTTCTTAACTAATAGTAGTATTATATACAATAGATATGTACAATTTACAAGGTTTAAGCAAAGCCTTGTGAAAATAATTGTTTTAAGATAATGGATGTAAAAAAAATTATTCTAGTACTCTAAATACCAAGCTAATAATAATGAATGAGTAAGATTGTAAATGATATAACGAAATAGACAAATCATTTAACGTTTAAATGATAGCAATCATTATTCATTCATAAATCAACAAATTAAATAAATAATAAACTAACAAACATTTTGTTGATCAACAATACTAAGCTAAATTCATCTCTTTGTATATGTATGAGATGCTCTTAACCCATGTCAAGTGTAAACCTATGACGAAGGCAAGCATAATACTTCCTGAAGAAACTTAAAGAAGTCTTTTCTATTTCAAAGCGAGTTTATGATGACAGAAAGACAAATAATTATATATCATGTGACTTTAGAATGTCCACTAACTGAAAATGAAAGAAATTACAATCCTCAGTAATGGTGTTACCAGCTACCTAGCATCATATGTAAAATCAAAATACTTGAATAGATGATTAGTCACATATATTAAAGGAACCAAAATATAATGAACCATATAAATGAAAACATAACATGAAAAATTATATGCATAACAATCTAAAGTTAGTTTAATACAAAGAAAGTTTCATATTCAGAAATTATATGAGAAACAATATTAACTTTGCAGAGTCTACAAAAGGACAAAAGCCAAAGAGTAAACCGTATCCCATATAATTTCAGTATAATAAGTTCATCATAAGGTCCAAAAGGAATTTTTTGGGATAATAGACTCTTAAATAATGAAAAAATTATTACATAAATGATAACAATTAACCATGTATTAATAAAACACACTAAAGCTAATTTAAATCAATGAATAATCAATTGCTCAAAAAATATGAAGATATTATAATGAAAATAAAACCATTTTACTCATAGGACAAAAGCCATTAAGCAATATGGAATTTCATATTCTTCTTCGAAAATACTCATCCATTCTCCCAAAATTCCAACCATTCATTACTCCATTTTAAAAGAAAAAGTTTAAAAAATAAATAATATACAAAAAAGAAAGGATCAAAAACCTCCTCTCAATTTCTTGGATCCCTTTGGATCATAATCATATGGTTGTCTCCCCCATGGGGGAAAGATTGTGTAGAAGCATACATTGAGGCATGAAAACTAATGGATTTGGTTGACGAGTGGGATCCGGACAAGGATAGTTTGCTGAGTGAAGCAACAAATAGAGAATTCAATACATTAATGGACAAATTTGAATAGAGAAATTTCGATGGGACTCGTCCAACTACTATGGGAGTGGTTGACAAGATCAGAGAGCTTGAGAAAGAAAGTGAAAAACTTGGAGGAATTAATTAGACCGAGCTTGCAGAAGAAGGTAAAAAGTGATGGACGAATTAAAAAGGTCATTGGCATGTATTATTGTTGCTTGCATAGACAAAGTAGGTACCGCGTTGGTGGACAACTGCAGGAAATGGGCAGAAGCTTTGGAGGAAGAGAAATTGCACGAGGCAATTTACATAGCCGGTAAATCCAGAGGACTTGTAGAAGCATTGAAATGGGAGCCACACATGAACCCAACAAAGGAAGAATCGTCAATGGTATAGGTTGGAGTGTTTCTTTTTGAAGATGTGTTTAACGTCTCAGTTGCTCTTTTATATCATTTTAATTCTAATGTGCTATGAACATTTCAAAAGTTAGTGTCACTAAATCCATTTAAATATTCTGTTTTAGAATTATTGTAATCCATTTTTACCAGCATGAGGTAAATAAAAAAATAGTGTTAAATTGTTATATTCCATTTTAGAATTATTGTAATCCATTTTCACCTCGAGGAGGTAAATAAATAAAAAATAGTGTTTGTTTTGTAGTGATTTGTATCCATTTTTATATGTATTAAAATAAATATATTTTCTTTTATTTTTAGTTTTTATTTATATTTTATGATTTTGAAATAAGTTTTAAATCACTTTTTCCTACAGTTTTTCCTGCATATGGTGTGTCTGTGTATTTATGTTTAATGTTTTTATATGTCATTCATGTTTTGAATATATGAACTGGTGAAGTATTTCAAAAGTTTCAATTGTTTCTCGTCTTTGAGTTCGAGTGCAAGGAGTGCACATTGTCCGCAAAGAGTGCATTGACAGAGGTGAGTTAACCTCACAGAAGCTCAAGAGAGATATTGTTGGACCTTCACTAGCAAAAGTGCAGGGAGTGCACAGGAGGAACTTTGTGTTGAGTTCGAAGAGAAACAGAGTACTGATAACTCTGTAGAGCTCTGTCAGGTGGGCATCGAGCGGGTGCAAGTGTGCATAGAGAGAACTCTTGTTTGATTTTAGAGAGAAGCAAAGTTATTGAACACTCTGTAAGAAGGATCTCTGCAAGGTGTGCATTGAGCAAGAGGTTGCCAGGAGGGCACCCGAATCCTTAGGAGACTGAGTAAATCGTAAAGCTCGGAAGGGATAATGCAAGGAATGTGTGGGAGACAGACTTATTCTAATTCCTAAAGCTCAGAAGAGATAACACGTTTAAGAGAGCAAGAGAGAACCAGACAATCGGGTTCGCAAGGTGATAGATCAAAGGCTAAAACCTTTGAAGACTAATAAATCTTCCAAGTCGAAAGAAGTCTAAAGCTCAGGAGGAAGAACGGCAACAACCATCAAATTGGTTTTGGGAAGGAGCCTAGACCGTCATATCTAAGTCCAGTGAACCAAGAAGAGCACAGAGGAGAAGAACGGATCCTAACCATCGGACCTGGGCACGGAGGATCGACAGTCGTCTGATCCAAGGTAAAGTGCATGAGATTTAACTCTTGTGTGCATAATAGAGTAGACTGGTCAAAGTCCCAAAGTCCCAAAGAGAATAGGGATCGTCCATCATCCATGGGGACAGGTGGTGAAAGATCTGAGTTTTCGAGTGAATGTACTACAGGAAGAACGAGTGTGCAGGAGTTGATACTTCTGAAACCCGAAGACCCGAAACAAATAGAGACCGTCCGATCAAGGGGGAGACATGCGTCGAGAGATCGTGTGTTTCGGATGAAAGCACTCCGAGAGGAACAAGTGTGTAGGAGTTTGAAACTCCCGAAGGCTGAAGAGCCGAAGAGCCAAAGCACCGGAGAGCCGAAGCGCTGAAGAGTCGAAGCACCGGAGAGTCGGAGAGCCGAAGAGTCGAAGGGCCGAAGCCCGGAAGAGTCGGAGAGCCGAAGAGCCGAAGCATCGAAGAGCCAAAGAGATCTAGACCGTTAGATCCAAAGAGACATGTGGCGGCATATCGCAAGCTTAATGTAAGTTACATTTGAGTTTCGGTTGAAAGGTGAAACTTCTGAAACCCAAAGACCCAAAGTGAATCTGGGTCGTCCGATTTAGAGGAGACGTGGCATAAATCTATGAACTTTGGGTAAATCCCGAAGTAATCCATAGTCGTCAGATCAGGGAAGATGTGAAGGGATCACAACTATTGATCCAAAGTGGACACGCGTCAGTTGATTAAGAAACTCTGAAAGATTGACATACGGAGGAAGGAGAGGTTTGACATTTGAGATTTCCAAAGCCGGGAAATTCAAAGTGACAAAAACCGTCGATGTGAAAGTGGACACGTGGCGCCTGATCCAGAACTCCGGAGAAAAGTGGAGGGAGAAAAGTCTGAAGACCCGGAGAAGATCTTTATCGTTGATCAAGAGAGGGTCACAGGGTCGTTGATCTAAGTTGAAAGGTCAAACACTTGAAATGAAGACAAGGTCGTTGATTGAGAGGACAAGTGTCTGCAAATCGTCAACTCTGGAGGATTGACGTATGGAAGGAAGCGAGATTTGAGATTTCAAAACTCAGAAGCCCAGAATCACGAAGGTGATCTCGACCGTTGATTGAGAAGGATCAGATCTGGTTCGTAGATTTGAAAGCGTGGATTTGAACCGCCAGTTCAGTCAGTATCGTCCAGATCATGAGATCGATGATCCCGTAGGATTATGGGAACAGGATTTGTGCGAACTATAAAACATCGAGGGCGGGCTGCAATTGGAACCACGGTATTTCTAAGGGCATACGTGGCACTTTGTGGTGAATTGTGGGGCGAAAAGAGGGTTGGTCTAAAACCACTCTTTCCCGCGCCCGCAATCATATATTTCCACAAGGTCATAGCCCAGGGGCATATATAGAGAGGGGATAGTGAAAAAGAGCTAGCACCCACAAAATTGAAGAATGCCCAGAGCGCGCAGATAGAGGGTGCGAGAATCATAGGACCTGCATGTAAAGAAGAAAGGGGTCTGTGTATAATTGATTGGGGTTCAATAAAGAGCCCGAAGAGTCAATCTGACTCAAAATTTAGAAAGATCCTAGATCGAGAGGTCGCAGAACCCCAGGAGGAGAGGGGGGCTGCATCAGGTGGTATCAGAGCTCAGATTATTTTTTTATTTCTATATCAGAGAGCAGAGAAAGGATATAGTCTGATACCAGGTGGTATCAGAGCCAAATTTTCATTTGTAGATTTCAGCTGAAAGAGAAAGAGGAGATGGTCGAATTTTGTTTGTAGACAACAGACAAGAGGGGGACGGTAAAAGGAGATAATCTGATAACATCAAGTGGTATCAGAATATCATAATTTCCTGTAGACAGGGGGTGAAAGGAAGGCAGAGTACTAATGCTCTGTGAGAAGGTTGTTGCATATGTACAGTAGAAAAAATTTAAACAACCAGGTGAGCTATGAGAGAAGATGAAGATGCTCTCAGATGTAGAGTGATCCATAGGCTTGCCAGGAGGGCAGGTAGAAGGTGAAGATAGAGAAATGATGGAAAACTAGCATTGAAGATGCAATAGGAGGCAAAGGTACACTAGAGGTATGAATGTCCTCTGAACAGGAAGGAAAAATGGCATGTTCAAAAGTTGTTGGATAGAAAACAATAACAAGAATTGAGAAGGTGGTTGAGGGTATTAGAAAACCTCAATGACACATAAGAGGTGATTCACATCTGTGAACCAGAAACCGGAAAGAACATCAGTGATAATGAGGAGAAGAGATCAGTTAAGGATCTCATGAACTGCCAGGTGGGCAATGGAAAGAGATCAATGGAAGGTATCGTATACTACCAGAGGAGCAGTGCCAAAAGTTCAATTTTCCAAGTGGGCGATGTGGTGGGATCAATTGATCTCATAGACTGCTAGGTGGGCAGAAGAGAAGTCCCAATTTTCCAGGTGGGCAAGGGGAAAGAAATGAGACTATCTGAAATTCTCAGGAGCTCAGAAGTGGGTTCTGGTCAGCGAGGAGTGCTGATAGGTGAAGGTTCATATGGGTTTGTAGACCATGTGAATGGAGATGATGAGAAGTTAAATACTTCCATCACAAAGGAGGAGGATCAGAGGAGTGCTCTGATCATTGGAGGAATCAAATCATTCCTGCCAAGTAGCCAAGCAGAAGATAGCACAAGTGTTGCAGGTACAACAACAGAAATATAGCCAGCCGAAACTGTCAAAGAGGAAGAAATGAAGCATACACTAATGTCTACCCCAGCAAAAGGAGAAGAGAATTCAGCCGAATTGCTCATAATTTTTAGCCAGGAAGCTGAACAGGAGATGATTGCAGCACTGGATCCTGCAGCAGAAGAGGGAGCATACATCATGGACTTTGTTGATCTGTATGAAGAACTAGAAGACCTAGAGAGAGGAGTGATGGATCAAAGCTTTCACATCCAAGAGATCAAGTTGGGGACAGATGGAGAAGCATACCAGCCCCAAGAGAAACTGGAAAAAGTTGGAATTGAACCAATGCAAGAGGAGTTGACAGAAGGAAATTTGTCAGAGGAGGAAGCTGAGCAGCAACTCAGTGATGAGACTACAGAAGTGGAGCCTGCAGCATGGTGGCAAGATAATGCCACAAAAGAAGAAGAAAATGATATGGAGGGTCAAGATGATCTACCCACCGATAAGGAAGAGTTACAGCCGAGAAGACTGCATAAGGAGGGCCAACCACTGGAGTAGTTGGACAGGGTGATAGAGGAGACTAGGAAGTTGATGTTGAGGTTAGTAGAAGTAGTTAGCAAAGGGAAGATGAACAGAAGAGAGCCTCCAATAGCAATAGGGAAGAAGAATAAGAAGAAGAAGCATCACTAGTAGCGACGTAGCTGGAGAGGAGTGAAAGGACAAATCCAAGGGAGAGTTTGGGATCCAGGAGGATTTCAACACTGGAGAAGAGGATCTCATGAGACGGAGCTCATGATTTTCCCAGTAGTGGAGTATGATGTAGGAGCATCTCTCCACCATAGCAACGCGCTAGTATTCCAGCACATCAACGTGCATTTCAGAGAAGGAGAGGCAATGACCCTCCCATTTTTAAATTCAAAATATGATCCTATAGGGATTTGTGTTGTAAGGATGATAAATGCCAAACCATACCTTTGTACAGGTAGTGGATAAGTTCGCCTTAATGGTTGATTGTAAGCAGGTCTAGATCTGAGTCAGGTCTGGATCATCATTTAATGTAATGAAGTCGTAGGAGTATTGTGTCGTAACTGAGACAATGATGGAACTAAGGCAATGAAGAAGATAAGCTCGTAGAGCCCTATTTTGTAAAAGAGAAAAAAAAAGAGAAAGGGAGAGAGATCTTTAGAGAGAGGTATGAAAGGTATTAGAAGCAGAACTCAGGATAGAGTTAGGGTAGGAGGTAGAATATTTCTTGGAGAGAGCTTGAGAGAACTGGGACTCTGTCGCAGTCCATTTTTTGTAAACATTTGTATAGACACACAAAGATAATAGAAAAGCATTTTTTCTTGCATATGGTGTGTCTATGTATTTATGTTTAATGCTTTTATATGTCATTCATGTTTTGAATATATGAACTGGTGAAGTATTGCATAAGTTTCAATTGTTTCTCGTCTTTGAGTTCAAGTGCAAGGAGTGCACATTGTCTGCAAAGAGTGTGTTGACAGAGGTGAGTTAACCTTAGAGAAGCTCAGGAGAAATATTGTTGGACCTTCACTAGAAGAAGTGCAGGGAGTGCACACGAGTAACTCTGTGTTGAGTTTGAAGAGAAACATAGTACTCAGAACTCTGTAGATCTCTGCCAAGTGGGCATCGAGCGGGTGCAAGTGTGCATAGAGAGAACTATTGGTTGAGTTCAGAGAGAAACAATGTTATTGAACACTCTGTAAGAAGGAGATCTACAAGGTCTGCATCGAGCAAGAGGTTGCTAGGAGGGCACCCGAATCCTTAGGAGACTGAATAAATTGTAAATCTCAGAAGGGATAATGCAAGGAGTGCATGGGAGATGTACTTATTCTAAGTCATAAAGATCATAAGAGATAACGCGTTTAAGAGCACAAGAGAGACCCAGACAATCGGGTCCGCAAGGTGAAAGATCAAAGGATGAAACCTTTGAAGACTGATAAATATTCCAAGTCGGCAGAAGTCTAAAGCTCAGGGGGAGGAGCAACAACAATAGTTAGATTGGTTGTGGGAAGGATCCTAGACCGTCAGATCTAAGTCCAGTGAACCAAGAAGAGCGCAGAGGAGAAGAACGAATCTTAACCATCGGATCTGAGCATGGAGGATCGATAGGCATCCGATCCAAGGTAAAGTGTAGGAACTTTAACTCTTGTGTGCATAAGAGAGTAGACTGGTCAAAGTCCCAAAGTCCTGAAGAGAATAGGGACTGTCCATCATCCAGGGGACAGGTGGTGAAATATAGGAGTTTTCGGGTGAAAGTACTCTAGGAAGAACGAGTGCGCAGGAGTTGAAACTGACGAAACTTGAAGACCCGAAATGGATAGAGACTGAGAGATCAAAGGGAAGACACGTGTTGAGAGATCGTGTGTTTCAGGTGAAAGAACTCCAGGAGGATCGGATGCGTAGGAGTTTGAAACTCTCGAAGGCCGAAGAGCCGAAGCACCGGAGAGCCGAAGAGTCGAATGGCCAAAGCGTCGAAGTGTTGAAGAGACAAAGAGCCAAAGAGATCTAGACCATTAGATCCAGAGGGACACGTGGCGGAAGATTTCAAGCTTCAGGTAAGTTGCATTTGAGTTTCGGTTGAAATTTGAAACTTCTGAAACCCAAAGACCCGAAGTGAATTTGGGTCGTTCGATTTAGAGGAGACGTGGCGTAAATCTGTGAACTTTGGGTAAAGACCGAAGTAATCCATAATCTTCTGACCAGGGAAGACATGAAGGGATCGCAGCCATTGATCCAGGGTGGACAAGTGTCATTGGATTAAGAAACTTTGGAAGATTGACGTACGAAGGAAGGCGAGGTTTGACATTTGAGATTTTCGAAGCCTGAAAATCCAAAGTGACGATAGTCGTCGATGTGAAAGTGGACACGCGACGCCAGATCCAGAACTACGGAGAAAAGAGAAGGGGGAAAAGTCCAAATACCCAGAGAAGATCTTGATCTTTGATCGAGAGAGGGTCACAGGACCGTTGATCTGAGTTGAAAGGTCAAACACCCGAAGTGATTGGGTAACCCAAGAGTATTGTTTCAGACAGGGATACCAAATTTGTTGGTCATTTCTGGAGGACACTATGGAAAAAGATGGGGACAAATTTATCTTTTAGCTCATCATATCACCCTCAGACGGATGGACAGACTAAAGTAGTAAATCAAAGTCTGGGAGACTTATTGAGGATTTTGGTAGCCTAAGATCATAGTCAGTGAGATCAGATTCTGCCACAAGCAGAATTTGCATATAACAACTCACCTAACAGAAGCACAAGATAGAGCCCATTCCAGATAATGTATGGAATGCAGCCGAGAGGAGTATCTGAGTTGAGAGACTTAGAGCAGAGTGAGTTCAAAAGTGCTGGAGCAGAAGATTTTGCAGCAGAGATGCAGGAGGTCCACAGTAAGATTAAAGAGTAGTTGCAGAATTCCAACCAGGAATACAAGCGTAGAGAAGATCATCACAAAAGAGAACTTCAGTTTGAAGTAAGAGATTTAATCTTAGCACATCTAAGAAAATAAAGGTTCCCAAGGGGAACATATAATAAACTGAAGATGAAAAAGATAGGGTCGTGTAAGATTTTGCGGAAATTTCAGGCAAATGCTTATGAAATAGAATTGTGAGATGGTGTGGGCATATCACCCATATTCAATGTAGTAGATATGTATCCTTACAGAGAAGATGAGGCAGGAGGAGAAATGAATCAAGAGAAATTTAGTGGGTCAAACAAATGCATGTAGTTGAAAAGCCACAGATGGAAAGGATCATTGATCAAAGAGTTAGCAAGAAGACCTGGAGAAGGACATATCTGGAGTATTTGGTAAAGTGGAAAGGACACCCAATTGAGGATGCCAGTTGGGAAAGTGAAGAAAATATCCAGAACCATGGAAAGACAGTACAGGAGCTCATGAATTTTGCAGCCAAAGGAGTATGATGAAGGAGAATCGCTAGAAAAGCGAGTCAACAAAGTGGAGGACAGTCGGAAATGCACCAGTGCATATTTTGAGAATGTTTTGAATTTGAAAGGATAAAACATTAATGTAATATCTAGAAAGATATTTTTTTCTTTTATGATTTAGAGATTGTAACACAGATCTTGAGCAGTTTCTCTCATCTGTTTGTTGGAGGCAATTAATGTAATAAATGTAAAGTAGTTGTAGAGATTTTAATTCGATTAGATAGTTAGAGCTGTAGGGGGGGGAACTCGAGAAATCTCCCTCGTATATATGGTATTGTATCATTATTCTCATTTTAAGAGTAAGTAAGAAAGCTGTAGAGAAAGAGAGCAAAGAAGAATAGATATTGTAGAAGTTGTATAAGTAGATAGTTGTTGCTATTGAACCCATGTACAAAAGCACTTGGATTAATATAAGAATGCGTTGATCCAATTTCATGGTGTATCATGGTTACGATTTGCATCTATTGAATGGTATGTTTACAGTTTGCTTATATACTCTATTTTCATTTGTTTCAATGTTGTGTATGTATCTATGATTTCATGTTGAATGTATGAAGTTCGTGAGAGGAAGAGTATGAGTTTCAATTATTTCTCATCCTGAGAACTCCTTCAGGAAGTGAAGTTAAAGTCAGCAAAGACTGTGTTGACGAGATTCTGAGTTTCATCTCAGAAAAGATCAGGAGAGATACCATTGTTCTTATACCAGCAGAAGTGAAAGTGTATCATAGAGTCGTGCAAGGTGTGTGCAGGCCGGTTGAAGTCTTAGAATTTTCCAACCAATGAGAGAGATTGAAGAAATTCTATTGCAAGAAGTGCGCAGAGTTAGAAGTGTCGAATAACCAGAGGTTATTATGAATGCTGCAAGGAGTGTGCACAATAATCCCTTAGAAATCCTTGAGTTGCAGCAAAATACAAGGTCAAGAGGGATAGAGACTTTGAATAGTTTTAAGGAAGGATTAGGTCTAGAGTCACCTTGCAGAATCAAGCTCGGGAGAAAAGATGCCAAGCTATTTGGCCAGGAGATGTCAGGAAATTGAACGAATGGTTGAAGTTTCTCGGAGGGAGAACTACCGATTTTTCATGGACCGTTGGATCTTGCAGATCAGTGGAAGGGTTAAGGAGAGAGTCCTTAAGCATTCATAAGCTCAGGAGGGAGAATAGCCATCAAATCTAGATCAACGAGAGTCGTTGATCTAGGGCTTTGAGATTTCATCTTTTCGGAAGTCGAAAGTGTGGAGGAGTTTAAATTCGAGATTTGCGAGTTACGAAATCCCGACGGAGTCTGGACCATCAGATCATCGAAGGATCAGGACTGTTGATCGGAGGCGAGGATATATCAACATTTCGGCTATCGGGTGAAGGGAGGAAGCTGCATCGTAGATCCCCGATACGTGAAATCCTGAGGCACGAAAGATTGGGCCCTAGTTCACAGCTGAGGGTCACATCAGTAAAGAGTCAAAGGAGGAGCCAGTGGACCATTAGCCCTTTTCGGGGTTTTGGGGATTGAAGGAGTCAGAGGGACTCACAACAGGAATCGCGAAGTCACGAAACCCGAAACACCTTTCCTGATGAAGATCGTGGTCATATCGATTGGTCACATGGAGTGGAGGTTTGTGCCTTTCTCTTGTTTGCGTAGGCGTAAACCCTAGAAGGACCTGTGGTTACAAGTGTGAATATTCCAGTCGGGAATCAAAGAGTCGTTTCGACTCAAAGGGAGATTAAGAACGATCCTTAGACCGGAAGGTCAAGCAGAACCCACTGAGGTGGGGGCATTGTGCCAGATCCACGCTCCACGCTCATGTAGAAAATGAAACGCTTCACCCTCATGCAAAAAATGAAAAGCTCATCCAATATGATAGGTGGGTTAGCAATTGAATATGAAACATGCGGATAGCTGAGGAAATCTGGGGTAGAGAATGAAATGCATGGACAACTCAAGAAATCCGTGATAAACGTGGCCTACCTATGTGATACATGTAATCCCTAAAAATGAAGTTGAAGTGGTGCCCGTTAATAATCCAAACGTGGTAATCCCAAAGGTTAATCATTTAAACGTGGAAATCATATGGTGCTACAATAATTTCTTAATATGATTAGGTAAATGTTAAAAAGTAAATAGGTTAACGGATGCATTAAAAAATACAAGGAAGTTATGAAGAGTAAATCACATTCATTGATTTGGGAGGACAACTAAGAATATGCCAACATCTTCAATTGTTAACCATCATATCAGAATTTTAGATTAAAAGGTCATTAATTGTGCCCATTTCCTGTTGTGTCTGTATGAACTGCAGTGGTCGGTGGTCTGTGTGCATGATCGTTTCCTTCCCCAAAATGTAATGCTTCCATTTTCGGCAAGCCTGCACAATGGAATACATTTATTTGTCATAAGTGGGATACTTTCGGACAGTGTGGCACTGTGATATGCCACTGGATGCCCCTATTGAGTAAGAACTTCCTCAATAGCATAGTCAAAGGCATATGTCTCAATATCAAATGGTTGTTGCAAGTCTGGTAATTTCAGCACTAGGGCACAGCAGAGGCGATGTTTCAATTCTACGAACGCCTTCTATTGAAATTACAACCAAAAGAATTGTTCTTTCACTCCTCCCTTGGTGACTTTACTCAAGGGCCAAGTGATATGATAGAATCCCAACACGAACTTGCAATAGAAATTAGCAAGACCCATAAAGCTGTGAAGTTCTATTAGAGTCGTCAGGGCTAGCCAATCCCAGATGACTTGGATCTTGGCTGGATCCACATGCACCCCACGCTCATCAATAATGTATCCTAGATATTGAACCTGGGTCATGCCAAAAGTGCACTTCTCCAAATTGGCACACAACTTGTGTTTCCGCAGTGTTTGGAGGACCTGTCGGATGTGGTGGAGGTGCTCTTCCCATGTTTGGTTGAAGATCAGAATGTCATCCAAGTACAATACAATAAATAAGTTGGTGAATGGCCACAAGATGTCGTCCATCAGCCTCATGAAGGTTGTGGGAGCATTCGTCAACCTGGAAGGCATGACCAACCATTCGAAAAGGCCCTCCTTGGCTTTGAAGGTAGTCTTCCACACATCGGACGGTTCGATTGGTACCTGGTGATACCCAAACTTCAAGTCGATCTTGCTGAAATATTTCTCCCCTTTGAGTTGGTCCAGAAGGTCATCAATCTGTGGGATCGGGTACCTATTCCGGAAAGTGATCTTCTTCAACGCCCGATAGTCAATACAGAGTCTCCAAGTCCAATCCTTCTTCTGCACCAACACGATCGGGCTCCCACAAGGTGATGAACTTGGCTGGATGTGACCTTTCAGTAGCAGTTCCTTAATCTACATCTTGATTTCATCGTTCTCCATAACAGAGCGTCGATAGATCGGTCCATTGGGCAGCGACGCACCTGGGGTCAGATCGATGGGGTGCTTGACCTGACAGTGCAGATGCACCCGTGCTGGTGAGGTGAAGATGTCTCGGTACTTCTCCACGACCTTTTCCATTTGTTGTTGTCGTGCGGAGGAACCCTATCTGGAGGTCGTGGCCATAGTCTTCATCTTTCCTTGAGGGGGGATCATCAGGAAAAAAAAATTCCCGGTTTTGAAAATGATCTTATTGCATTGTTTTGCAGTAACCAAAGAGATACTGGTAGGCGGTGGTACCTCTAGTATCTTGTATAAATTATTTCCCAAGGTAACAATAACAATGTGAGGCCAGGACTCATATACAACATGTCGCTTCCCCAACTATGGTTGGCCTAATAATACATCACAAACATCAAGACCATCTTGGCATGTGTGGCCTCATACTCCTTCGTGTTCTTTCCTTTCTTGGTATGGGCGGCTATGGCTTGATCTTTATCTACCATTTTTTCTTCTCTTGCAGATGTCATAGCTTCTTCCTCACTACAATCTTCCCAAACCCTATTGAACTTGGGAAGATTCTTTCTCGAGAAAATTCCTTGGATGAATGCATCCCATGAACTTGGGAAGCCATTCAAGGTAGTCATCACCATCTCTTCTCCTTCTACTGAGTCACCAATGGCTTCTATCTGCTCCTTGATTTGATTCACTCTTGAGAAGTAGGAGTGAATGGTTTCGGAGTTATGCATTTTCACATTCTTCAACTGAGATGTTAGAGTCATTCTTCAGTTTATGTTGTTTCCTTCAAATAGACAAGTTAAGGTGTCCATCATTTTCTTTGGAGAAGATAATGATGATACATGATGGATAAGGTGGTCCTTAATAGAGTCTGCAATAAACTTTTTTTCTCTCACCATGCACTTCTTATATTTGTCCTTAGCTTCATCTCCTTGAGGTTCTTGAACTTCTTCTATAATGAACTTATCAAGTTCGTTTTCTTCAAGAAGGAGGGTTACTCTGTACCTCCATGCCCTGAAGTTATCAACTCTATATAGCTTCTCATTGATTTTTGTTCCAGTAGTCATCCTGCCTGGGGCAACACAAAAATCTAACCAAAATTGAAAGATCAAACTTACTAGTAGGTGTGATCTGCCAAGGCAAGCTGGTGGTATTTCTTTTTAAATATTCCCTTAGAAAAGGGAAAAACACCAACCTTAGGGTTTGGGTGAAACCCTAATTGCAGTAGCTACAAACTGGAAAGCTAGTCCACTAGAAAATTGGGATAGGATAGGGAAAATTACACTAAAAAAGTGTGATAGGCGAGGGTGAACCTTCTGATGGTCTTGGTTTTTCCAGCAACTGTCTCTAGACTAAAAACGACTCCCTTTTAGGCTTCTAGATATGCAACTAGATTCTATTGAGGCCTTCTCTAATACAATGTTAGAATTTTAAATTTTCTGGTTACATAATTACAATTACTTAATCCAATAGCACATGTAGCAGGATCACTAAAAGATAGACAATCACATATACAATAGAACATAAAGATTATTCTAGAAAACCCTTGTGGGGGAGAAAACCCAACAACCAAAATCCTCAATATATATTCCTTCAACCA
>SNQJ01S0096727.1:1819-26114 GCA_010110895.2 Picea sitchensis | reverse complement strand
AAAAAAAAAAAGACATTACATTATTATTAATATATTATTATATTATAAAAAAAATATCAATATTAATTATTAATATTTGATTACATTTATTATATCAAGAAAAACATTATATTTATTATGATTAAAAAATGTTAATACACATTGTTAAGAAAAAGACAATATTGGAAATTCTTTGAGTGGGGAGAGATGGAGAGAAGGCGTTGGCATACAAAACTTTTAGGCGAGATTCTACCGGATTGCTATGTTTAGTACCTGGTTTACATTTTTGCAGCCTCAACTCAAGAGTGGTTTTACCCTGACATTCTGGCAAGAACTTTCTATTGTATTCTCAGAAGCCCTGATCGGGGTCCTACCATCATTTGGTTTTTTCTTCTCACTTTTGTCAACAACTCGGTTCTCTAGCCCCTCGCTTCGATACAATCTGGACCCTTACATGTTTTCTCCTTATCTGATTGGTGGGAACTTATCAAATAATGTCTGGAATGACCAGTTTTCATCTGGGTACCACAAACGAGGTGGTTTGGGAGAGTGATCAACTCAACTATATCACTGACAATCTAGGAAAAGATAATGGCGGAGTACCACTTGGAAATATTCCACAAAATATTACAACTAAGGCTTATTTGCCTTCCTACTTGGCTTCCTCNACCACAAACGAGGTGGTTTGGGAGAGTGATCAACTCAACTATATCACTGACAATCTAGGAAAAGATAATGGCGGAGTACCACTTGGAAATATTCCACAAAATATTACAACTAAGGCTTATTTGCCTTCCTACTTGGCTTCCTCTAGTGTGGATAAAAAGAACGATAAATTTATTGCCTCTGCAGGCCCGATACTTCACTATGAGGGTCACCCGACTCCTGTTACTATCTCTCACAAGACTTGTAACCACAATTTTCCTTCCAACAATAGACTGGGAACAAGTTCTCGATAGAGTCCTCCTAAGACTACTCATATTCCAACACTTCACTCTTTTGTATTTCACAACTCGAAACCTACGAGAAACAAGACCTCGGGTAGGATCTGGAAGGCGAAGAAACAAAGGAGAAGAATGGTGATTGGGATGGATGTTTGAGCTCCCCTGAAGTTTCTTTTAAGATATATTACAAACCCATGAAGTCCAAGATCGAGAAGTTTCTTTTATGATATATTAAAAACCCCTGAAGTCCGAGCTCCCAAAATAATTGAAGTTGATGCAAAGTTTTAAACACGATTAATTAAGATTTTAAAAGAGATTATCCAAAGATTAACCTTTCCGTGGATTCGGGATTCAGGAGGTTCCCACCCTGTCACATCTAAAACTCCTGAATGTGAATCGTCGAAATATCAATGGCATTTATGACTAATTAAGGATAATGATTCAAACGAAGATTGTGGATCGCCAGGTAGATATCTCCATTAATGTTAATAAATTCTTCGTCAGTAAGGTTATACGAAGATCAATGAATCTGGTTTGAATAAAAGCACTTCAATTTCAAATTTATTTTCACCTTTTGCATTTAGCAGTTTTATCCATTGAAAAACTCACGGGATTTCTGTGTAACAGGTAACCTCACTTTTTTTCTTTAAGGATTATGGCCCCAAGAAAAGTTGCAAGAAAAATTGATGGATCATATTTCAAAATATAATGGAACGATAAATCAATTCGGAAGCTGGATAAACTAAGAAAATGACCAAATATAGCAGGGAAGGGGCTAAATAGATAGAAAATGGAGCACAAAATCTCTGGAGTGCTAAGTCCCTGAAGTGGAAGATCTGATGCCACGTGTCCTTTGATATTGGATGACTGCAATTTACTTTGGAACTCCGGGCTTCGGGCATTCTGAGGTGAAAATATCTAAAGTGCTAAGTCTCGAAAGTACAGGACCTCCTTCCACGTGTCCTCTTGATTTCAATGGAGAAGATTTACTTTGGAACTCCGGGCTTCGGGAGTTCTCTCTTCACACAATCGTCTTTCTTCCGAAGTGGTTATCCATCAAAGTGCAGGATCTCCTGCCACATGTCCACTTTGATCAACGATCCAGATGGGCTTTGGGTCTTTGGGAGTTCTTTACTCATCACTTCTTGCCTCCCCCCCAGAGTACAAAATAGCTGAATACAGTGATCTTCTGACACGTGTCCCCTGCTCAGTTTGACAAGAAATAATTGCATGAAATTCGCTCTATCTTCTCTACATATGACCAAGAGTTATGACCTCGGCTTAACTTTGGGAGCTTATCTTTCCGAAGATAAACAGTCAGATTTTAATGGGTCATGGAGATCAGCAGATGAGAGCGATTGCGAGGGGCGAATTTTCACAGGGTTTAATTTCAAAGGGCGGTCCCGCAATTTAAACCATGGTTTTCCCTCAGGGGAATGTGGCATCACCAGGTGCATTGTGGGATGAAAAGCAGGTTACTTCAAACCACACCCTCGCGCCCCCGCAAAATAGAGAAACGTAGAGGGACACTGGAGCAACACCTGTCATCCATGTCATGTACCTCGTTCACCCTCCAGGTTGTCACACCTTCCACGTCATGTACCCCTTTCACCCTCTAGCTTGTCACACCTTCCACATCATGTACCTCATTCACCCTCTAGCTTGTCACACCTTCCACATCAGTTACGCCGTTTACCTCACCTTAATCCTCAATATAGCTAAGGCTTCTCTGCCTTCCTACTTGGCTTCCTCCAATGTGGATAAAAAGAATGATAAATTTACTACCTCTGCAGGCTCGGTACTTCACTCTGAGGGTCACTCGACTCCTGTTACTATCTCTCACAAGACTTGCAATCACAATTTTCCTTCCAATAGCAGATTGGGAACAAGTTCTCAATAGAGTCCTCCTGAGACTGCTCATATTCCAGTAGTTCTCGACAGAGTCCTCTTGGGAACAAGTGCAGGATCTCCTGCCATGTGTCCACTTTGATCAATGGTTCAAATGGGCTTCGGGTTTTCGAGAGTTCTTTACTCATCACTTCTTGCCTCCCCCCCGGAGTACGAAATAGTCGAATACAAGGATCGTCTGACACGTGCCCCCTGCTCAGATCGACGGGAAATAATTGCACGAAATTCTCTCTATCTTCTCTACATATGACCAAGAGGTGTGACCTCAGCTTAACTTTGGGCGCTTATCTCACTTTATGAAGATAGACAGTTGGATTTTAATACGTCATGGAGATCAACAGATGAAAGCGATTACAGGGGGCGAATTTTCACAGGGTTTAATTTTAAAGGGCAACCCTACAATTTAAACCATGGTTTTCTCTCGGGGGTATGTGGCATCACCAGGTGCATTGCAAGATGAAAAGAATGTTACTTCAAACCACCCCCTCACACCCCCGCAAAATAGAGAAACGTAGAGGGACGTTGGAGCAACACCTGTCATCCACGTCATGTACCTCGTTCACCCTCCAGCCTGTCACACCTTCCACGTCATGTACCCTGTTCACCCTCCAACCTGTCACACCTTCCACGTCATGTACCTCATTCACCCTCCAACTTGTCACACCTTCCACATCAGTTACCTTGTTTACCTCACCACCTACACTTGTCCCCACGTCATCTTATTCGTGAGCAGTTACTCTTTCTCGTAACTGTTATCCATCACATAACGAGCCAATGATGAGCTACCTGTCACATTATCACTCCCCCAATATTTTCAACTGATATTATTTTTCCAGTAAATGCATCCGAAGAACAGATAGCAATGGAATCATATGACAAGGACAACAAACAAATGATTATGGTGGCCTCAAGGGACATGTGTGCCCAATTCAATGAACAAAGGAAAACGAGCGCGTCTATGAGCAGATGAAGAGACAGATCAAAGCGCCAGGTGAAACAATATATGCCTATTGTCGTTTCATTCGAATTGAATTATATTTTTAGGAGATCTTGTATGAAGTCCAACGGTTTTAGAGTTGTGACAATTTTTGCATAAATAGATAGATTTCAGATCTATTTGAGGCTGCTTCTTGCTGTATGTAATAAAGAAACCCTCTTTTTGAGTATTAATACAAGTGCAGACAAATATTCTAATTTTCGTTCAATTTGAGTTATCTGTTTCCTCTGTGTTTCCATTTCTCCGAATTTCTTTATGTAATTCCTTGAAAAGTGATTGATTGCAATTTAGTATTACAACTATTGTGATCATATTATACCAACAATTCATTAGGTAAGCAGTTTTTTCTCTGTATTTACTGTGAGTAAAACAAGACCTGCGATTTGTGTGAATTACTGCATTTCATATCATGTTCAAGGGTGTGTTCTCTACTTTTCTTCTGTTGCAAACAAGGTGAGACTCATATGCAATTGATGCCTAACTTTTTTTAACAGTTTTGTAACTTTTGTTCACACCATTTGATATTATAATTGCAACTCAGAAAATGAAATACAACCTCTGTACTGTCCTATTATTAATTCCATTTAAAGATCATTTCTTATAGAACTAAAGGTAGGAAAATAACTCATTTAAAAAATTCTCTTTAAACACTCATGATGCCTGAAATTACTCTTTGAGCCTTAGGATTAATCTCAGGAACACCACTTTGTTTTCTATATTTTTTGTCCCTCTTCGATTATATGCAGTATTTTGTTCTTTGTTTCATGTCGTGTTCCACCTTATTTCCAAACAAAAATGTTGTATCATAGAGTTTACGTACTTTCTCTAACTCAACCAAAGACTTTTATTCACTCTATCTCTGATAATATCCATTCCTAAAATATATTTGGCAACCCCCAATTCCTTCATATCAAATTGTGTTGAAAGATGAGATTTCAAATCATAAATCACATCCTTACTGCTACTAAAATATAACATATCATCTACATATAGATTGATAACAATGAGATGACCACCATTTTGTTTGTAATACACACAATGATCTAATTTGGATACTAGAAATCCTAATCCCAACATAAAATAATCAAAATTTTGGTACCACATTCTAGGAGATTGTTTGAGACCATTTAAATATTTTTTTAACTTGCAAACCAATTACTCTTTACATTTTTCAACATGGTGCTTTGTTTGTGTCATATAGATATCCTCCTTCAAGTCACCATGTAGGAATGATGTTTTCACATTCATCTATTATATATCTAAATCAAAGGCTACTTCTATAGGTAATATGAACCTAATAGATGTTAACTTAGCAACTGGGAAAATATGTCACCAAAGTCTATCCCCTCAACCTATTAATATGGTTTTGCAACCAACCATTTCTTATTCTTTCCAACATTGTCATCTAAATCAATATTCTTTTTTAACACACATTTACATCCAATGGGTTTCCATCAATAGGGAAATGATATCGAGTCCCATGTATCATTATTTTGAAGTGAAACCATTTCCTCAACCATGGCCAATCTCTAAGAATCCTTATCTTCCATCTCCATTGACGCTTTCACAGTTCTAGGTTCATCGATGTTAGCAGATAAAAACAATATACATACAAAACTAGACGAACTATAGTTATACTTGTCTCGTTTCCTTCTTTGTTGAGTGGACCTCCTTAATGTTTTAGCTGTATTTTCTTTCTCATATTTTAAACTCTCTTATCCCTCCTCCTCATCAGGTCCATCATGAATTTCATGTTCATTTTTTGGTTCAAATTTCTTAGTCTTGGGTGGTATTTGAACCAATGACATCTTCTCATCCTTTTCTAGCTACACTATTGTTGGAGAAGACTTAACTTCTCTGAAAAAAGAATTCCTGCTATACAAAAATTTTCTAGCCAAAAGATCCCAAATCGTCTACCGTTTCACACATGTTTCACAATAACACCATAATCAATGAAGATGCATTTCACTGCCTTGATATCCAACTTCCACATCTTCTCCTTAGACACGTCAGTATATGCCTCACAACCGAATACATGAAGATGTTGAAGTAAGGGATTCTTGCATGTCCATACCTCCATAGGGTTCTTATCCACAAGAGTTGAATCTCAGGGATGATTTTAGGGGCTAAATTTCGCTCATGGGCTAATTTTCCATGGTTTTTCCAAAAAAGAGTTTCGCTATTTTAAAAATTATTCGCCCAAATTCTATAGGATAAAATTATTTTACCTTAAAAATCGCCAATTTTTTATAAAAACTATATAGAATCCTTAGAAATTTGAATATTTTTACAAAAATACCGCCAAACATTTATAGTTGGCATATGAAGGATTAGTAAGATTCGCCAAGGTTTCTACATTTTAAAATAAATTTCCATCCTTAAAATCATCCCTGGAGTTGATGTGGGAGACCTATTAATCAAGTAGCATGCAATAAAAATTACTTCTACGGAGAACTTATTATCTATGCCATCTCCATTGAGCATACTTTTAGCTCTCTCCATCAATGTTCTATTCCTTCATTCTACAACTCCATTATACTGAGGGGTATATGGAGTTGTATTTTGTATTTTAGTGCCATTTTCCTTACAAAACTTATCAAACTCTACAGAACAAAATTCACAACCATTCTCAATCCTCAACACCTTAATCTTCCTTCTAGTCTAATTTTCCAAGAGAGATTTAAGCTCCTTAAACTAAATAAAAACCTTGGATTTAGTTCTAACAAAATATACCCATGTCCTTCTAGAAAATCATCAATGAGTGACATGTTTAATGTGCTTACTAATATTAGGTTTTGTGTCAGACCAAAAATGTGAAAAATTTGACATTGATCCCCTTTACTTTGCCATCATGGAATCTAATCAAGACTCTACAATGACTAATTATATTGAGAGGGGAGTCATCAATAAGGTATACCATCCCACCATCATATTTCTCATACACTGAAAACCAGTGCCAATGGTCATATGGAAGAAAGCTCCAGAGTTTATCGACCATGCACTTTGGCTTGCATGGGTTGCCACGACTACAAAAAGGGAATATCCACCATCCTCTTGAGAATATTTTTCATACTCATCATCAAAATAATTATGTTCCTTCTTATTCATCTTCTCCTCCTCCTTTCAGTCCCTCCTAAAATGTCTGACCTTGGTGCAGTTCCAACATTTTTCCTTGGAATTTCCAGGAGACTTATGTTTCTCATAGGATTTAGATCTTCCATTTTCTCTCTTATTTCATTTCTCCTTTCATATTCCATGAAAAAATTGAAGGCCTCATTGGTACATTCATAAGCTTTCCACCTCACCTCCTCTAAGAGTAAAGAAACCATGACCTCATCAAGCACCAATGTATTTACAATGTTTCCAATGGCCATTATTAGGTTGTCACGTGAATCTAGAAAAGAACACAAAAGAGTCATATAATGATCCTGCTCATACATATTCAATCCAACTGAGATTAAATGAGTCACAATAATATTAAATGCATTTAGATGCTCAACTACAAAATCACCATCACCCATTCTCAAAGAAAACAACTTTTTTGTAGAAAAAAGTTTATAACCAAGAATTTAGCCTGATAAAAATCCCCTAACTTCTTCCAGACAATTGTTGTAGTTTTTTCTTCCAAAATTTTCAATAATACCAAATTGGCCAAATAGAGCCTGATAAGGCTTCTCGCCTTTCTCTTCAACACCACCTTCTCTTCATATTTCACATCAGTGGGTTTGGTTCCAAATAATGCAACCCATAGATATCGACCTATAAGAATATCCTCCATCTTGAGCTTCCACAACTCAAAGTTAGCGCCATTAAACTTCTCCATTTCCAATCTAAATCCACTTGCCATTTTCTTGCAACAAGATTTTATTTTGCGCAAGCTCCCACTCAAAAAAAGATTAGACCAAAAAATTGTCCCAAACACCTTAGATCCAGGGTGATCAATCTTTGATACCAAATGAAAGGAAGTAGAGGTGTGGAATATGATTCCTACATTAATCCATGAAGCGTTACAATGCAGAGTCTTTGTGTTCTCAACAACAGTTTTTAGTAGTAGCATAATAATAAGATACAAATTATTCATCCTTCCTCTTTGAATAAATAGAAATAATAAAACCATAAACCATTTATGGTTTTGCATTTCTACTTGTTGAAAACCACTAGCAAGTTACTTTTCGCCACTCCTTTGCATTTACTGCCTGTCACTACTCAACAATTATTACTTGTCACTACTCTGCAATTATTCCATGTCATTTCTCTTTATGCATTTATTCTCTACTCCGAGTATTTCAAGGTGTACGACACACCTATCCCAATGGATACCAAAGAACCTTTTACAATTATCCTAAAAAGAGTGATTATTTACCTTATATTTTTGTTTAACATCGTACAATAAATTATTATTTTTCTTCCATATTTATCCTTCATTCATTACTCACTTTGTGTTTTCTATTTCAAGAGGTTGAGACAACTCCTCATATTTTTGTTTATTTATTTTTAACATCATAAAGTAAATGATTTTTTTCTTCCATATTTATTTATCCTTCATTCATTACTCACTCCGTCGTTTCTATTTCAAGAGGTGGACACAACTTTCATTTGGATTTACTAGCCTTCATAATACTTTTGACATAGCCTTTATAAGCCCATTTTGATTTCCTATATAATCATGTAGTGATCGATCAAATGTCTCACAAAAATAAAGTTATGATTCACTTGAATTAAAGGCAATAATATTATATCTTCTCACAAATAAATTTCTTAATTTATAGATAATTTTTCATGCATATCAATAAAAAATAAATAAATATTTTCCAAATAAATAAATAAAGGAGTGAACTTAGAAAATGGAAAGACAAATGAGAATGAATGAAACCAGCTACCTGTTGGGCCTAAGAAATGTCACATTTATATCCTCTTTTTCCTTCACTATTCCTTACATTTCATCATCCCATTAACCTTCCATCATACCATTTCCATAATGATACTTTCTCCTTATTATTTTCCATTGTATTCTTTTCAGTATTATAAGTGAATTTATGATTAAATATTAGAAAAATAACATATTTTCATTATATATCAAGATTGGATGAGTTTGATGATGTGTGTAGGCATATGTGAGAATTTCAACAAAGTCAAAATTTACCACCTATCCTCAAATTCGAATTACATCTTCAAACTTTGAAGATTTGAAAGAGATCTCATGTAATATACCTAAATTTTGACATAAAAAAAAAAATCTACTCCGGAACATTAATCCTAATTAACTTGATAGATTTGTTCTTAGGATAAGATGATGATTTTTTCTCTACTATTAAACTCTGATAAGTTTCTTATATTATGGTTATCCATGTTGACATTTTTATCCAKCCCAACACATAGGGATCCAGGTCATGCTAAGATAACCACCCATTACTCTGACAATTCCATAATTCCTAAATCTTCCAAACATTCAAACGTATCATATATATACTATACTGAACTTGGACTATGGAGGACTTAGGATTCATGATCCTAGAATTGTTCCCTACGCAAAAATAATTCTTAAACTTATACGCAAGGGGATATCAATAGTCTTTTAAAAGGGGACAAGGCTGAAAACGATCCACAACCTAATGTAAATAGGGATACTTACCTTAGAAAATAGGTTGTAGGCTTAACCTAAGTACTAGCATTGTGTGATATCTCAACTGCACGATGGTTCTCTTCGGATGAGATACTGACAGGTCTCACCGCAAATGTAGTTCACCATTTCTAGTTGGCCAAGTCGGGAGGGGACCCTCCTTAGTTTGTGCACCTTTAGTGTGAGGTCAAAATCTCGACAGGCATGAGTTAAAGCTTTGGTCCAGCCTTTAATGAATTCTTGTGTGAGTGCAAAAAATGATGGTTTCACTTGACCCCTTGGCCGATAGGCGCATGCCAACTAATCCCCCTCACATGGGCAGAACCCTCCATCGTATTGGCCTCCTTTACTCTGTGTAATAAGGGAGCTCTTAGGTTTAAATGTCATTCCATCGGCATTCGCATGGTCTTTTCATTTTTCCTATTCCCACAAGCACTTCTGTATTTCCTTCACGACGAAAGGTTTGAACGCACAGAGGTACCCACCAGGTGGAAACCAGGCATCCCTACCCGTTCACTCTGGTAAGTTCATGACCCTCCTATAACCTTAAAATTTTTGAAAGAAATACTCGACTTTCCTTAAAGTGGAAGAGTTATTTTTTTTAGTATAGCTCTGGTTATGATTCTCCTTTGACAATTTACTTCCTGTGGATTGTTAGTTGTCTTACAATCCTAGTTACGAATGCTACTAGGGAAAATTCCCTTTAGTAATGAAAGACTCCAAACCCGTTTGGGTCCTCTTCGGTGTACTTACGTTACTCCTATATCTACATTTTGGCATAGTCTATCTAGCAGGCTACGGGGTTGTGCTTCATTGATGGTTTTGTCGTATCCTTATTTTCGTCTTTCGATTCGACCCTTTCAAAAACTCTTGTTATCTAGGTTTCAGACCCGTGTACAAATTTCCACCGTAGTAATAATCTCCGAATAAAAACTTGCTAGGATAGAGTACTGCCGAGAACAAGTCTTCGAATGTTGAGAGAAAAATATAACTCGTGACAGACCACCCGTGAGTTTGAGAGATACATGAAAGGGCTTTTCGTTCAATAAGTAAGGCAGAGGGTAACTCTATGTCCAAAACGATTCTAAAGAAATACATTTGGCGATGTAATAAACCAATAATACAATTCCTGGCACTTATATCATTCAAAAAAAGCATGATTGCTATTTTGTTGGATTCTCGGGTTTGGTCAGATGTACATACTGAGTTTCATGTTGTAGTTCTTGATTAATTTAAACCCTAACAATCTTCTTTGTTTTACTTCGGTGAGAAAGTTTTTGAGGGTTGTATACAATATGTCCTAATGATGGGGCCTCTAATTTGTTTTTGTGAGGTACCCATCAGATCAATATTGGCTTCCTTTCCCCATCAAGTTCGAGGGTGAATTCCTTTGTTATGATGCGAGGGACGACCTGTGCTACAACCAAGTTAAGTATAATTCCAATTTTTTTTTTTTTTTTTTAATTTGGTTCGCTAAAAACATTCTACCTCAGCGATTTAATTATATTCACTTCATATAAACACTTTACTATCCAATTCCAAATGCTAATGACGATTTCTTGTTTTCTTTGCAGGATAAAAGTCTCCAAACCTTCAGAACTTCGACCATCTTTTCGTGGGAAAAGGTACTCGAGTTCCTTAAAACAAAACCCTTCGGTATTTAATTGTCCCAGATGAAAAAGTTGAAGTTTCTCGGCCTAAAACCGTAATGTACCCAGTTTGAAGATCGATTCCTATTTAGCAAGTAAACAATTATTGTAATAAAATACAATATAGATTAATTATAATTACAACAGCTGCGTAGTTTAGACATACCCTAATTCTAGGCTCTTGATTTGCTTGTATTTAATTATTCAAGGTTCAGGATTCTTCTCTTTGTATGTCGCATGATAAAAGTAAAAAAAAAATACAGAACGGTTAAATTTCTAACTGTCAAAGCTTAGTAATTTATTCTGATATTAATGTAACTTCTTAAAGGAAAACAACTTCATTGTAATTGAGTAGAGTCTATTGTTTTATCCCTTTTTTTTATTTCATTACTTATCAAACTATTACAGATACAGAGGTGATTTCTGTTATTGTTTATAAAACTGTGAATTTTACCAAAACATATATAAACTTTAAGGGTTCCAGAATGTATTAGATTTCATTTGGGGCCTTCGCGCCCTTCGTATTTAGTTCCAGAATTTCCTCTGTGTTAAGCGGTATTATTTCCAATTTATTCCAATACTTTAACATGTAGTTAACTAGACCTAGTCAACTTACAAATTCTTATGAATACCTATTGAAATATTTATAATCTATGTACTGTAGAATTTCCTGTAGAGAATTTTGCAATTCATTTGGTTATTTCCATACATAATTATATCCTAGGTGTTTTCATACCCATATATACCCTATTAAATCACAACTATTTAATATGTATAAGAAATGGATCTCATTTACTTATTATATTTCTTTGTGTATCGTAACCTACATGAAAGTAAGCATGCGCCTATATATATATATATATATATATATTTTCGTTATTCAATTCGCATTTGCACTG
This sequence comes from Picea sitchensis, assembly GCA_010110895.2. Taxonomy (NCBI): domain Eukaryota; kingdom Viridiplantae; phylum Streptophyta; class Pinopsida; order Pinales; family Pinaceae; genus Picea; species Picea sitchensis. The sequence goes on along the minus strand of SNQJ01S0096727.1, from coordinate 14,118 downwards.
CACACTTAATTAGTACAATTTCGTCAGTACCATTTGGTTGTGGGGATTCGCCTACCGCTTTCACTCTAATACAACAATAAACTAACCCACATAAATTATTCTTTCAGGACTTAACCATGCATATTCTCGCAACTAGTGGATTGATGGAAATTAGTATTTACCCATTAATAAGATACAACAGAGATAATGACATTCGATTTGATTTTTCGTCCATAATATTATTCAATTCATAATTCACAGATGCATTACACTAGCCATTTAACAATGTAATGATTTAAACAGAGGAGGAATAGGATAACATATGTGAATCAATTCGCTGGAAAACAAAAGGAACAACCACATTCTTCCCAACCGTAGAATAGGGCAGCACAATCACTTGCCCGATTCACCCCCTAGCCTGACCATGAATCCTTGAGGGCGAACTTGGAAAACTCCTCCTCAACAATGTCCTTCAACTCCAGCAGATTCCTCTTGCCTCACACTCAATCAATAGTGTTCATAACAGCAAGAAAAATCAATAGTCTCTTTTCCCCCAACATACTAGGCAGTGTCCTGCCTCCTCACATATGCTATATAATAAAACAGTGCTTTTTGCCTAGGTCTTTCTTCCCCCTTGGGAATTTTCCTAGCTTTCTAAATCCTGATTTTAAGGGGCTACCAATGGCCAAATCTCTGATTTGCCACTTGTAACAATCAGTCCAGAGGTAGTTCCAACATGTTCCCCACTCATGGAGTCATGGTCAACTGATTTTTAACATGGCTGTTCAATTTGTCCTCCTACAATTAATATAAAATATTTTATTTTTATACAAGTGTCACAGTTAAATAGTTAGTTGGGTCAAATCAAATCTCTGTCCAACAATCATAATAATTTATTACAATTATCAAATTCAAAATTCAGAATTGCCATAAATGGTAAAAATTTTCCAAATTCGAATTTACTAAAAACGGAATAATTTTCCAACCTATTTTAAATTTCAAAAATACTTTTTTTTGGGGGGATGTCACATCTCAAGTAGAAGATCATGGAAGATTTGGTTGGCGTATCTTATCTAAGATATGTGAGATATGTGTGGAGGATTTGAAGGGATCATATCTTGTCATAATGAGAAAGTAGTTGAGAGTGGTTGAGAGAATAGTGGATCTATAATTATGAAACTCATGTATATAAGAGAGTGTTCTCTCTTCATGAGGGGCATCATGTTATTCATAATTGGATCACGTTATTCATAATTGATCATGTAATTCATAATTTGGTCTTGTAATTAGGAGAAGGGTATTCTTATCTTTGTTATTCTTTCATGCTTTGTCATTTGACTCTTGTAATATAATTTGAGATTGATCTATTGTGTGAGCTCACATATGTCATTTGTCGTTCAACTCACATGTTGTATTGTTTTTGCCTTATGCAATTTCTTGCTTTCCTAGTTAGTCTTTCAATGCTTTCCTAGATTAATTTCATTTCAACAATTTAGATTAGATTACTTCTACTTCAGTCCTGCATATATAGTGCATTTGATTCATAAGCCTATGAACCTCGGATTGACAAATTAAATAGTTGGGCAAGTACTACAACGGAATTAAACAACAATATTTCCGCCTAACATTTTGGCGTCGTTGTCGAGGAAGTAAGATGGATTGAGGTTTACTTTGAATAGTCATGCTCCTAACTCTGAGGTGACATATGGGTAAGGGCATGTAGGGAGTGTTTCAATTCCTGCAAGCGTAAGTTAAATTTTCATTTTTCGCAAGTATGAATTTCAATTGTAGCAAGTGTGTTTTCCGCAACTGTGGAGAGTATGTGTTTCAACAAGTATGATTTTCAGTTTTATTTTTTATTTTTGATTTGGGTGTTGTAAGAACCCCTTTTTCAATATGTTTTAACAATGAGCGTCAACTTGGAACTACTCACTTAGATACTCGTGAAAGTCAGGATCTCCTCTTCTCTGGAAGAGGAGATCTTGACAACAATTAAGGATTCAAACACTCCTCCAGCAACAAACAAGGATTCAACATCTGAAGAACCCTACATATTTGATGACGAACAATCATTTGAGAAGGATATTGAGGAAGATGAAGAGGAGTTACAACAATATATGAGTGAGGAACAATGGGCCTATGAAAGCATTATCGAGCAATGGTTCCAGGTAAGCACTTGATTAGACAAATTTCATTTTTATTTAGGGAGTTTGCAGTTACAGCAACTAGATTTATTTACTCTCGAATATTTCCATTATTCATTTGAAAAATCACCACTGAACATATTGTTGTTACTGTTGCGTGCTTGGCTCCATTGGAAGTTTGACTACACGTAACTAATCTTTAAGTTTCAGTTACCATAGAGTAGGTAGGATTTTATTTCCAGTTTTGTTTTCTTAGAATAAGTATGCTCTCCTCTGCGCTTTGTGCGATCGTGAGTATCAGAAAATAAGGATGATTTTGATTTCAGGAATGAATGTTTTTTTGCGTCCATCCTTTGACCTGCAAATAAACAAGAAATTTTTTTTATCGAATAAAAACAAAACCAATTTTACATGCTGTTACAGCATGTTGATACAGCAAAATTTTATATGCTAATACAGTAAAATTTTATATGCTGATACAATGACGTTTTTTTTTTTTTTTTTCTATGCTGAAACAATGAAATTTTTACATGCTAAAACTATGTTTGTATCATGCTAAAACTGTAAAATCATGCTCAAACTTTGGTTGAAACTGTGTTTCGCTTGCAATTGATTGATGGGTTTTTTTTCGTTTTTTTTTTACTTCTGGTTTGGTTCATTTTTCTGATTGAATGACAACAATACGGATTGAATGATACACCTGCAAAATATTTAAATATTTCTAGGCCTCTTGTCTACGACCTTATTTCTATCTCAACCTTTCAAATCTTTATCCGCTTGCTAGAGAACGTTTACTTGGAGTAAAACCATGCACATAGAAATTGTTAATGGCCTACTCTGAAATTTCTTCGAGTAAAGGAAATTGGAAGAAAATATTGGATCTATACCTAAAACTGCATAAAACAACGAGCTTCACCCACCCACGGAAAATCTGCAATCAATACGCTCATGATATGATAGGGTGAGCGAAATATGCATGAAATGCATGTTGATTTTGTGAGAATGGTTGGAGTTTCGATACTTCTAGCACAAATCCATGATCAATCGTTGCAAAGTCTATTATCATAAAATTTGACGGTGGTTATGGGATCATTCCAAAGCCTTCGACTGGTTTTAATCCCTACGAGTAAGGAAGTAAACAAATGGTTACCTTGAAAGTATAGTGTAGTGTAGAAAGGAGGCGATTGGTCAAAATGGAGAATGTGGCGATAAGAGGTTGTGTTGGCATGGTGCTTACATCACTCATAGAAGGATCGTCTTTCCAGTAGAACTCTGTAAATCTGTCTGGTGCTTTTGCTGGGTTCTTGGTAATGGCAGCAACCATTACGACTTCTTACAGGTTCAGAGCTCTTCTACTCGTGTTTTTCTTCACCTCCTAAAAGCTCACGAAACGTGGCGCTGAAAAGAAGCGTGAAATTGATGCTCACTATAAAGGAGGGCAGAGGGACTGATTACAGGTGTTAATTAATAGTTTACTTGCCATGACATTGGCATTAGGAGTTGCATTTTTGACAAACTGGAACGACAGTTGTTTGGACTCAGAAAAGGCACCATTGGCGACTTGTTTAATTGGAAGTATTCTTGGGCACTATGCTTGCTGCAATAGTGACACTTGGTCTTCAGAAGTTGGTGTTCTTAGTAGCAGTCATCCTCGTCTCATCACTACCATCAAGCATTGGGTATTGGGAATTTAGTGATCTGGGTCTATGTGTTAGTCTGGTGGACAAGAACCCTAGGCATAGGAGACAAGTGTCGCCCATGCAGATTTCAAGAGTAATTTTATTGCCTCTCTCGAACAATGGAGGATTTTCTTGTTAAAACCCAATGACCATGTCATGTCGCCCATGCTTCTTTGCCCAATGTAGAGCAATCCCAAAATCAAATTCCTTCCTCACCCGACAAATGCTTTTGTATCCCCTCCTCTCAATTTGATCACTCGATCTCTTTTGAATCTTAAGAACTGGGAATGAGCAGATCTCAGGTATTCAATGAAGCTCTGATATGGCCTAGGCGAATATACATTATATAAATCATTTTACCCCACCATTGGTTACATAATGGCTTTCCAGCATCTCTGGATTTCTTATCCACAACCCTGTTTCGGTTGCCCACACTTGCAACTGCCTATATTTTCTTATACAATAGTCAATATGAGATATATAGTTTCGAGAATCATCCACTGAACAAGAGAGTATCAGGACTGGTAATGGGAGTACACGTTAAATTCTTGATGATGACTTCGTTGAAAATTTGCTAAAAGGGATATGTCTGTGAGTATATTGAATCATGAATAGTTGGCTAATAGGGACAAGGGTCAGACCGTAAAGGTGTGTTATTATCTAAGGACTTTGATGGTCTGATGCTTGTTTGTTTTACAATTGTCTTTGCACTGAGGCCACATCTAGAAACACAACAAAACAACAAATTTTTCTTTCTTTGTTGTTGCAATTTGAATCGCATTGTGCTTAGGATGTGGACTTTATCCTCTCGCACAAACATTCATTTTACCTTGGGTTAAAACACTGCTATAAAGCAACTAGACAAGGAGGCCAAGCATCAAAACAGACTCAACAAAACTTAACGATTAAGCTTTGCATGGTTAAGGATGTCCTTTAGGTAGAAAATCTGTTGAATCAGTCGTCCATCACCTCAAAATTATTGCACGTGTGACTAGTTTATAAAATCATATATAGTGTTTCTTTTCTTTAGGTTTTAGTAAACAAACAAACAAATTGAAAAATTGAAAAACAATTAAAAAAAAACAAAACACAAACAATAAAACTTAACAAAAAGGGAAAAAAATGGAAAACAAAATAACACAATAAATAAAAACTTAAAAAGAAAAACATTCTAGTATACTTTTCTTAATATTCTAGTTTATTTTTGTAGAAATAAATACACCTACAAAAACTGAAAACAACAATAAAACATAAAATTATGCAAATGAACATCTCAATCATTCCTGAAAATGGTGTTTTTACATTTAGGCTAATTTGTTTTCATGAGTCATTTCACAAAGCAATCAACGAAAGAACTAGCACACAAAGGAAACAGGTAAGAAAGATGCATTTCATTTTGTTTGGTTACTAGCATTCGTACTAATTCCTGCATTTTATGTTTTTCAACGCTCTCACAAGTTTTTATGCAGGATTAGTGTTAAAGCTTTTTCAGGTTCGAAGACAATCAAAATTTATGCCTTAATTGAAAGCTCTCTCGCTAGCAATCATGGGAATACATCAATTTCCCTTGATCGTTAGATCTGGCAAGTGGCTCGAGATCAACCCATCTATTCTCACTTCGCAAGATGTACTCAGGTACCTTGACGCTCATTGACATCACTGGTGAGTTTGTCTCACATTGGTTAACGACATTCATCAATGGCCGATAATCCAATGATTTCTCTTCATGATCGACATCGACACATTTATTCGCATGATTAGAATTGTACCATCGATTTGTAGAAGGTGAAGACTATACACTTTTTCATGATCTTCTCAGCAGTTGCAGCAGTTTGATTTCAGATCTATGATTGTACCACCATTCCATATTCTCTGCCTTCCACATTTCTCATGGTTCAGTAGTAGCAGTTCAGATTCCTTCACTTCCCATGATCCAGTTACAGTCGTAGCAGCATTAGCAGTTCCATTTTCCTGATCTTGCAGCAGTGACACCTTCCATCTTCCATAAGTCATAGTCAGATATTCTTTGCTTCAACATTTACAATAGTTGCAGCTACAGAGCCAGTGATATTTTCTTGATCCAGCAGCTGCAATAGCTACATCTACTTTTTGGGTAAGTGGAGGTATGTTCTTTTCTAAGCTTTAATCACACGATTCCTTATATGCTGACTTGAATATTTTGGAAAATTCCCTCGCCTTGTTCTCTTTCCTTCCATAACCTACCCTAAGTTGCATGAGAATATGCAACCACTTCAGTTGGGGGGGAAGGGTGGGGGGGGGACTATTTCACCACATATTCATTACCATTATTACATTTTACCATCTCATCAGTCCATTTATGATTCACTAACATTTATTTTCCAACGACACTTTGTTGCATTTCTATTGATATACATATTGGCATGATTCATAAAGATAAAGAAAAGCCTTTCTTATACTCAGTGGTGCTCTCTTATGCACATTGATAGCTTATTATTTTCAGTGAGTACATGGCTAAATTATTTCAGCAATAAAATCAATAAGTGAAATGAATGTCGTTAACACAAGAACCAACATATTTTGTATTCACGGTTGTCACACAAGAACCAACCATAAGAAAATTTCACATGCTATTACACAAATTTCACATGTTGTTACACATATTTCACATGTTGTTACTCTTGTATCTCATACCCCAGAAACATTCCTTGTTAAAAGGATATCATCAATCAAAGCCATATTTTGAATGCCAAAAGTTCTTAAGAAGATCCATGCATGGTTGCATGAGGACATGCAACAAGTTGAGTTGGGGGGCATGTTGGGCCTCAGAAATGTAACATTTATATCCTCTTTTTCCCTCACTATTCCTTACATTTCATCGTCCCATTAACCTTCCATCATACCATTTCCATAATGATACTTGGGTTTCTCCTTATTATTTCCCATTGTGTTCATTTGAGTATTATAAGTGAATTTATGATTAAATATTAGAAAAATAACATATTTTCATTATATATCAAGGTTGGATGAGTTTGATGATGTGTGCAGGCATATGTGAGAATTTCAACAAAGTCAAAATTCACCACCTATCCTCAAATTCGAATTACATATTCAAACTTTGAAGATTTGAAAGAGATCTCAAGGAGAAGATCATGGAATATTTGGTTGGAATATCTTATCTAAGATATGTGAGAGATGTGTGGAGGATTTGAAGGTATCATTTCTTGTCATAATGGGAAAGTAGTTGAGAGTGGTTGAGAGAATAGTGGATCTGTAATTATGAAACTCATGTATATAAGAGAGTGTTCTCTCTTCATGAGGGGCATCATGTTATTCATAATTGGATCATGTTCTTCATGATTGATCATGTAATTCATAATTTGGTCTTGTAACTAGGAGAAGGGGATTCTTAGCTTTGTTATTCTTTCATGATTTGTCATTTGACTCTTGTAATATAATTTGAGATTGATCTATTGTGTGAGCTCACATATGTCATTTTTCGTTCAACTCTTCACATGTTGTATTGTTTTTTCCTTATTCAATTTCCTTCTTTCCTAGTTAGTCTTTCAATGTTTTCCTAGATTATTTTCATTTCAGCAATTTAGATTAGATTACTTCTACTTCAGTCCTGCATATATAGTGTGTGTTCTTTGTAAGCCTACGAACCTCAGATTGACAAATTAAATAGTTGGGCAAGTACTACAACAGAATCAAATGACAGTATTTCCGCCTAACACTTCACATCTCCATCCGAGACATACCTCAATCCATATACAATCGTACCACCTAGGTACCTCAACATATGTTTTTATACCATCCAATGTACATGTCTAGGTTCAATCATGTACTAACTCAAGGCATTCACTGCAAAGCATATGTTTGTCTTGGTTTAACTAGGTACATCAAGGATCCAATCAACTGTCTGTACATCATGGGATCCACCAAATATAAAGATGAATCACTCAAGAGATTCATATTTTTCAACATAGGTGTGGCCATGGACTTGCAATGCATCATCCTGAGTCTTTGCAGGATCTCAAGAATATATTTTCCTTGTCTAAGGAAAATCTTAGCTAGTCTCTAACACACCTCCAATTCCAATAAATATTACATCAGACCTAGATCCTTCATCTCGAACTTTCAAGTGAGTCCCATCTTTCACCCATCTGTGAGATTCTCATCCCCTATAAGAACTAGGTCATCCACATATAGGATCAATGGGAAACCATCCCCAAGCTCATCAAATAATTATTTGATCTGACATATCATGCCCCGGGTGCCTACTTAAGCTCGTACAAATCCTTCTTCAATCTACAGACATGAGACTCCTTCTCATGTTGTTACACATCAAAATTACTCATCACAATGATGGCCTAGTGTCGTCATTACCAATGTCGCAAGTGTCGCATTTTGGCCGCAATTGTCGAAAATATCATACTGGCATATTTCCTATGTCGTGTCTTGCACGACATTATAAATAACACTCAAAAGACACCTCAAAAGACTGGTTTTTAAGAGGAGAAATCATTTGGAAGAGAGTACAAGTATTTTTCCATAGAAACAACCACTAAAAAATCAATTTTGGAAGGCAACGCTCCCCTATACACTGTCAGGAAGTGCCAACTCTCTGTGACCTCTTTTGGGGGAGCGTTCCAACGCTTTGTGCCCCATTCTGAGGGAGCGTTGGCCTTTTTGAGTGAATTTTTGTATTGTTGAGAGAAATCAAGGAAGAATCCCTTCATATCTAGAGTTGGTTGGATTTAAATTTGAAGTCAAGGCTGGATCTTAGGGAGGATCCACAACTGAAGGAGAAATATCCTCAACCTATCCCAAGAATCTCTAAGGTGGTTGGGTCTTTGCAAGATTATATAAGGAGGCCTTATCATGGTAAAATCATATGGAGACATTCTAAAGTATCAAAATTATGATCTCATAAGGGAGATATCATTAAAGCATCATCATTCTGTGTGTGGATTATTTGAGCAAGGGTCTAGACAAAGAAAGATTGGTGAAGTTGTTGCACCTACATCTATGGCTGTAAGCATTTCACTTTGTTTTCATTAAACTAAATCTATGCTTGGCCTGTTTCCTTTAAAGTTTGTGTATGTTTCATGAACTTGTTTATGTTATAGATCCATTATGAAGCTAATCATGGTAGAGTAGGAAGTATGTCTCGTTGTTTTTGCTCATTGATTGCAGGATCTTCTAAAGAACTTGGAGATCAAGATTAGCCTGGATCGAGCAAGGAAAAACGTCGGTAAAAGGTATTTACCCTTCTCCCTTCTTCTTCTTTGAATAGTTTAGCTTCATGAAAAGGAATGTCAGTGTCCACAATAGCATGTTTCTGTCTTGGTCATAGGGGTCTAGTATCCAAGAGGAAGTCCTCTTGTTCGCAGGGGGATTCTCTTGTAACACATATATCTTGTGGCTGCTCTATGTACACTTATTTTGGCTAATGGAGCAAGTGTCTCATCATAATATTCTCCCTCATGCTGGGAGAATCCTCATGCCACAAATCAATCTTTGTATATCTCTATGCCGCCATCTGCAGTATGCTTGATCTTGTAGATTAACTTGGAATTCACCACTGACTTCCCTTCTGGTCTCAGAACCAAGGAAAATTCCATATCCTAGTCCTTCTGACTAGATTCCTCCTCTATCAATGAAACAAGGGAATCCTCCCAGGAGGTCTCATATCTCCTCGAAGCCTCTAAAGCTTCAATCTAGCTTCCTCAACTCATGGCACATGTTTGTTAGTCCTGGAAGACATCTCTCTCTCCCATATGAATCTGATGAGGAATAATTTCTAAATGAAAGATTCTAAGCCACTAAATCTCTCTGAGATTAGGTTCACTCTGATTTTGCATGCTCTCTTTGAAGATTGACTCCCTCTGAGTTTATGTAATCTACAGATCCATCTACTCCCTTTGAAGGATCACTCCCTCTAAACTCTATCTCCTTCGGAGTTGATACTTGGTGGGGTCTCCCGCCTTACCACTGGTGGATTCATCTTCTCCTCCTCATGATATGGCTTATCAATGCCATATATCTATATCCCCTTTGCATATTTCAAAGTATCATGAGACAATGTTGGTCTCTTTCTGGTCACGACAACGATTCTGGGTAGGCCTTTTTGTCTCTATTGACTCTTCCTGATGATCTGAAGAGTGGTCAACTGAACTAGAGGGATCTGTACAATCATCTTCAGAGCCCTATTCTTGTTACAATCAATCTCCATATGAGATACTTTGTTTCCTGCAAAAGTACCCTTCTTGCTAGAAGGTTTTGGCTTTGTCCTCTTCTCGTTTATTACATGGATGTGTGCGTCCATGTACACAACTCTATGTCAAGATATTCTGCTCCATGTCTCATCTAGAGACCATCTAATATGTTGCCTCCTACAACTGTCCTTATAGCTCCCTCTCAGAGCTATCCCTCATAGAATGTCCACCATATACATTTGTCAAAAGATCTGTCACAATATCAAATCAACAAAACTATGGTGATTTTGGAACGCCTTTAATGCTTTTCTAGCACAAAATTGTTTTTTTAAAGAAATCCAAGTAATCCCCTACCTTCACAAGGTCCAAAAAAACAAATTAGAAAATCTCTAAAATAAAGCTTAACCTAAAATAGTCTTAAATAAGTCAATAGAATAACATACTTATTATACATATTTTGGTAATTACTATTGTCTCAATTGTGATAAGTTTTGCATCACTGTCTCAAATTTGATTTTTAGGATGAGTGTCTTTAGCATCTAACTAGGAATCCTCAAAATGACATGTCCTAGGAGTTTAGGAGTTTCGCTGTGAAATTGACCCAAATTTAATTCTCAAAATAGGTGTCTTTGACATCTAATTAAGAAGCCTCAAAATGACATGCCCTAGGAATGATAATCTCTAAGTCCCTGACTCAACCAAAAAAATGTTCTTGTAAAAAAAATAACTATTACATTTATATGTGTAATAATATAGAAACTATTTCAATTTGATCAATTTGAACAATAGAATAGCATATCCTTTTTACCCATAAAGTTATTTGTTAAAATTGAAGGATTGGATAGAGGTAAAAAAAACAAGAGGAAAAAAACTGAAGGATAATGTTACTTATTAAATTGTAAAATCTATTTTTGTGATTTTTTAAATATGATCACTTATTTTTTATATAGATTTTTTTTTAATTTTATTTTTGTCAATGTTAATTGTCTTCTTTCTAATATCATTTAAAATAAAATAAAATAATGAAAAAAACAAAAACAAATTAAACATGAGATGAATAAAATCATGTAGTTAATTTAATTTTTTTAATTATTAGAATTATTTCTATATTAAAATTATGATTTAAAATAATGAAAAAAAATCAAATTAAACATGACAATGGACATTAATAGAATCATTCAGTTAATTTAATTAATTTTTTTAATTATTAAAATTATGATTTAAAATAATGAAAAAAATCAAATTAAACATGACAATGGACATGAATAGAATCATTCAGTTAATTTAATTAATTTTTTTAATTATTAAAATTATTTTTATATTAAAAATTATGATTTACTAAAATCGACGTTTTTAATTATTAAAATTGTTTTTGATATTAAAAATTCTGATTTAATAAATATGGCATTTTGAATTATTAGAGGGGTTACGTGTTCTTCGAGACGGATTTAAATTAAGCCATGGTTTGGTCAATAAAAAAGATTTATATAATTTTTCGTGAGAGCGAACGGAAGATTTTATCTGACGGATAATATTATTTGACGTTTTTAATTATTAAAGTGATATATATCTTGATGTGGACTATTAAAGTGATATCTATCTTGATGGTGTACCGTTAGGTGATATTTTGTTTTAATTCAAATCCCGGGGGGCTGAGTATAGATAACAACCATGTGGAAATGTTGATCCATAAAAACGAAAATGTAAACTTCCCACAATTTACGGGTGGATTCGACGATACTTCTTCTAGTAGAAGAGCATTTCGATGACTCTTCAAAAATAAGGTCGATCCAAATGAAGAAACGAGAAAGTGAATGCAACAATTAAAAAAAATCGACAGCGTTGAACTGCATTTCGATTAATTGTGAGTGCAACAATTAATTGTGCAACATTTTTTTAATTGTTGCACTCACTTTCTTGTTTCTTAATTAGGATCGACGTTATTTTTTGAAGAATGATCGAAATGCAGTTCAACGCTGTCGATTTTTTTTAATTGTTGCATTCACTTTCTCGTTTCTTCATTTGGATCGACCTTATTTTTGAAGAGTCATCGAAATGCTCTTCTACTAGAAGAAGTATCGTCGAATCCACCCGTAAATTGTGGGAAGTTTACATTTTCGTCTTTATGGATCAACATTTCCACATGGTTGTTATCTATACTCAGCCCCCCGGGATTTGAATTAAAACAAAATATCACCTAACGGTACACCATCAAGATAGATATCACTTTAATAGTCCACATCAAGATATATATCACTTTAATAATTAAAAACGTCAAATAATATTATCCGTCAGAT
>SNQJ01S0096726.1:12082-32595 GCA_010110895.2 Picea sitchensis | reverse complement strand
GTGTGTGGATATTCTTTAATCCGACTGAGGGTGAGGTTGAGATTTGGAATTATCTATTTGATAGGCCAGCTGATATGGGATGGTGTCGGCTGTAATTATGTATTTAAATTGCCAGCTGATAGAGGATGGTGCCGGAAGATAACAGAAGAATACGGAATCCTATATTCAACGGTTCAGTTTACTGGTTTTTCGCCTGGAAGATCTTATAAAAAAATCAGTTGAATGATCGTGATAAACATGGTTAAGTACCTTGCTTTATTGTAATCAATTATTATTTCGATGTTGCAATGTTTGCTTCTTGTCAGGTTCTCTAGTCAACGTGCTTCATGGAATTGGTCCATCTCTAGTCAACGTGCTTCATGGAATTGGTCCATGATAAAGACTTTTTAATGGTTTCTGCACCATCGCTTCATTCAATTCACGATGTTAACCAGACCTATTTTATTGGGATGATATCGAAATAAATTGTTCATGGCCGTGTTTAGATCTTAATTGTTATTGACCAAATTATAACATACTGCATAACAGGTTCAGGGAAGGTTAAGTGCCTTTGACATGCTAATGAAGATCGTTAGGTGCAGCTGGCTGGCTATTGATTAGAGAGAATGACGTTTCCATCTGATTCGATTTATGGTTTAGTGCATAGCAAGTTGAAGAGATAAAATATTTTATATGCATTTTTTAAAGCGAAAACTTGACGTTATACCAAATTAAAAAAACCCCTTATCTGATGCAAGTTTCTCTGGGAACGTGGAGATGCTACTACCAATGCTCCGGTATCTTGTAAAACATCCAAATTTGTTTTATTATAGTAGAGATGCCAGCTATTGCGTGAGAAAACTTTCTCATGTTGCCCTGATCTAAAAATGTGATAGACGAAGGCCTTACTATTCGCAACAGCAATGACGCCATTTCTGTCGTTTCATGAAATTTAGTCCTATATAATACAGTCGTTCTCGTTAGCAGAAACACACACCAGTAGTGCATTCAATGTGCCAAGGTTCTATTCGAATTGAATGGTTTATTAATTTGCAAGCCTGGTAATGCTTACAATGTCTTTACAATCAATAAGAATGTATTCGGTTCGGCTTGTTCTTCTACTCGCATTAGTTGCTTATTTGGCTGCCATCACAAACGCAAAAGTCCACTATCATACCTTCGTTGTAAGTTGGCTTATTCACTATTTTCATGTTTTATTTTTGCATAACCATAATCTTGCAAAAGAGCAAAGCCATTACGTATAGGAAATCTGTAATATTTGATGCTTTTAATGGTTGTACAGCTTGAACCAACGACACTTACCAGGGAATGCAAGCAGTATACAAGAATCACTGTCAATGGACTATTCCCAGGTCCAACTATCTATGTCCATGACGGTGACACTGTTGTTGTTACATCTGTTAACAAAGGACTGTACAATGCCACTGTTCACTGGTATGTCTCTGTAACCTGAATGAACAGCTTTGAGAACAGTATATCTGTTGTTGTTATAGATAGGTTTGTTGATATAGATAATAAGACTGGTGCTTAAATCTGTCAGGCATGGAGTGAAGCAGTTGCGTACAGGGTGGGCTGATGGACCTGAATATATTAATGCCCTATATCTCCACCGGGTGGAAATTTTACACAGCGATTTACCATTAGTGGACAGGAAGGAACCATCTGGTGGCATGCTCACTCGTCATGGCTCCGAGCGACGGTCCATGGAGCTATAGTAGTCTATCCCAAGAAAGGAAAATCATATCCTTTTCCTAAACCCTATGGCGAAGTTCCTATTATAATAGGTGATGAGCTGCAATGAGATTCAGTACTCGAATGTTTGCATTTTGAATGTGTTTTAATGGTTAATATTGATTCAAAGCGCTCATGTTATTGAACAGGGGAATGGTGGAACAGTAACCCCATCGCCGTTATAGATGCAGCAATCCTCTCCGGCGGTGCCCCGAATTTATCCGACTACTACACCATAAATGGACAGCCAGGAGATCTGTTTCCCTGCCCGAGTATTAATTCTCTCCATTGATACAGACATCATTCTAGTTATATAAATTGTTGTTTTGAAAAATTACTTAGAAACTGATAAAATGGTTGTTGCTGCAGAAACATTTCGGCTACATGTAAAAAGCGGAGAAACATACCTCCTGCGAATCGTGAATGCTGCACTCAATAGTGGGCACTTTTTCAAGATAGCCGGTCACGAATTTACAGTAGTAGCTGTGGATGCTACATACACCAAGCCTTACAAAACAGATGTAATCGTCATCTCCGCCGGCCAGACTACAGATGTTCTTATCACGGCCAACCAGCCTGTGGGCAAATACTATATGGCCGCCCGAGCTTACAATAATGAGGGATCAGGCGATTTCGATAACACCACAGCTACTGCCATTCTACAGTATCATGGTCAAAATTCTACGCATGCCGTTTTCCCTACTCTTCCAGCCTACAACGACACTGCGGCTGTAACTAAATTTAGCCTTGCACTGCGAAGCCTGGCTTCCGAGGAGCACCCAGTGGACGTTCCGAAAACCATAAGTGAAAGCCTCATCTCCACCCTTGGATTGGGGTTGTCTCCGTGCGCCGCTGTAAAGACCTGTTCAGGCCCCAACGGCACGAGGCTTGCAGCAAGTATGAACAATGTATCATTTGTATCTCCCACAATCGCCCTGCTTCAAGCCTATTATTTCGGCATCAACGGTGTCTATACGACGGATTTTCCATCAAAACCTCCCGTTGTATTCAACTATACTGGGGATAACATATCAAAAGGTCTTTGGGCTCCTCAACACGCAACAAAAGTGAAAGTGCTGAAATACAATGCTACAGTGCAACTGGTTTTGCAGACGACAAACATCTTTGTGGCAGAGAACCATCCAATGCATCTTCATGGATACAACTTTTACGTGGTGGGACAAGGCTTCGGGAACTATAACCCAGTCACGGATCCGCTTAAATTTAATCTCGTTGATCCCCCAGAGCGCAACACAGTAATCGCTCCAATAAGTGGGTGGGTTGCTATAAGATTCAAAGCTAACAATCCAGGTATATATAAACTCCTCATGCATATTCGTGTTGCACTTCAATTCATTGCCATATCTCGGCTTAATATAACAAGCAAAATATTGTTGTTTGTTTGACAGGAGTCTGGTTTCTGCATTGCCATCTTGACGACCATTTAACATGGGGATTGAACATGGTGTTCCTGGTGGAGAATGGTCCCGGTCTTTCGGCAACATTGGAGACCCCTCCAGCAGACCTACCTAAGTGTTAGATCTCCTGGATCTGAATAGTAATGTTCCGTGAGTCTGTGTTGTTCTTCAATAAGGCCTAGTCAAGTAGTAGGAATAAATACATCTCTGAAATGGGAAGAATACAAAAGACAAATGTCCGTCTGTTTTTTCCGTTCTCTCTGGTGTAACTTTACATATTTTCTTTCGATCCTGAAGACAACGGAGCCAGAGTGGTCGACGCGCTTTCAATTTAGAACAGCTAGCGGCTAGATCTAAACAAAAAATATTCTTGTGTTTTCGAGTTAGCGGGATATCATAAATTTTAAATTAGTGTTTTTGAAGGCTCCTGAAAGTCTGTTCACTTTATTATGTCGATAACATAAAAAAATATTAAGAGTGTCTTCAGATATAATATGATCAGTATGTGATTTCCCCACATGGTTAGAAACCTGTAAGGTACGTGTAGTGCAAAATTTGTGTATAAAAAACCACTTGGTTTTTTCCATAAATTACTTTAATTAATTTCAAATATTTTTTTTTTTTTTTTTTTTTTTTTTTTTTGTTAGTTTGTTTCTTGAGCTACACCAACCTTTAATATAGTTGGATTTTTTTGTTCCCACACATGTTTAGAACTTGTAACTTAACATGATGGAGTACTTTAATAGCACACTGAATCATTCAAATTTAAATAAATGTTTTCTATGTTTACCAGCTTTTAATATGACTGGATTTTTTATTCTCACATATTTTGAACTTATGACTTAACATAACATAATGTTTTAACAACACATTAGATCACCCAAATTTAAATTATAAAAACATGTATTACCCTTACAATTTAAAACAATCTTAAAATTGTTAAAAAAACTAGAAAATATAAGTTTGTGGGAAAAGTTCCAATTACCTTTACAATTTTAAAAATTGAATTTACAAATGTAAATCTATTTTTGTTAACATTATTATATATATCTAAGATGCTATCATATGATCATAACACTTAGATAAGACTAAGGTCATCATTATTAAATCCAATAAGATCCCTTATGATACCTTTGTATATGACAACAACAACTGGAGAAAGTGACTTCATACAAATATCTTGGAATTGATATTCACCACAAGCTTAATTGGAATTATAGCAGCATTGAGAAAAGGATTATTTGGGATGGAAAGCTTACTATGGGATTGAAACAATTAGAATCAACCGAATTACAGCTGGGATAAGAAGAAACTCCTCCTGAGACTCTTGTTACATATATTATTCTTTTTTATGGATGTGAAGTCTGGCCCTGTATCTCAGAACTCTGAGAAAGATAGAAAATACAAAAGAATTTTATAACTCATAATCTCAAAAATTAAAGGAAATAAGCCCTATATCCCATCCTATTAGAAACAAGCCTCTACCCCATTGATGCATGGCTATGACTAGATACCTAATGTATAAGAACAAGTTAAAACAACATGTAAGACAAGAGGCTACCTAAAATTGCCTAAATTAAGTCATAATTCCACCATCTAATTTCAAGCCGAGATGGCATAAAGATGTCTCGATCTTTGGCTAAACTATTGGGAATCATGGAATAAACCATTTTAATAAAGATACTATTAAAAAAAACGCCAAATCAAAATTCCTCCTAAAGAAAAATGTAGGATAAAGATAGGAGGAAAAAAGAAAATTACATTATAAAGATGTAATCAACCTAATCTAGAAGATCAAAATTATCTATCTCATGGCCATGTAAAGAAAAAATACACTGCTTAAGATAAGAAGAAATTTCACTGAGTCTAGTGAAACTCATGCTCAACTCCTAAAAGGCCATGGGATGACGCCATGAGATGAAAGACCGTGTCACTTTGTAGGACACTAAGAAGGTTGAAGATAAAAAGCACTTTCTCTTAGATTGTCCACTCTATACCCATATTAGATCTCTATTTCAAAATATTGATCACATTCAACCTTCCTAACCTCCTTAACTCAACAAAATATGGTGATCTTGAAAGTTTCTCTTAATGTTTTCAAGCACAAAAACAAAATTTAAAGAATCACAAGCAATCACTTACCTTCTTAAAATCTTTTATAGATCAATTAAGTCTTAGTGAACGTTAATCATCATCATTCATTATATTTTAATAAAATACTTATATTCTTTTTCATATTAAATTATAAAATACTAATAGAATGTAGAAAATATATCTTGAAAACCATTAAAAAATAAAATATTAATTTTTTTTTTTTTTTTTTTTTTATTTTATGTTTATTATTATTAAATTATTTCATTTTTATATTTTCAAATTGGTTAGCATGGAATGCCTACACGAGATCACATGGTTAAAAACGTTTCACTTTAATAATTAAATAAGCAATCCTTTTGAAGATAGCCAAAAACCTCTTCACTTTAATAATCAAATAATATGAAAAATACTTTATTAACTTATCATTTAGATACAAGTTGCTCCAAATTCCTATCTTAATTTTGTATTCTTAACTTTGGATTTTTATGTGCTTAGAAGAATCATATTTCTAAAATTTGATCATTCTACAGGTTTGATAGAGATTTTGATTGATATTTTGAATGTTAGAGATTTTGATTGATATTTTGAATGTTTGAATTGTTTTTTTATTTTCATTATTATATATGATTAATAGAAACATCTTGCATTCTAATTTAAAACAAGTAACATAGTTTTATTGAAGGAGAAATGAACTCTAATCTAAACATTTAATTTAAACTTATTCAAAATGGATATCATGTGATTTTATTGATACATTATAATTGAGAATAAAATATTGGGACCGAGAAGGGTTGGCTTTTCTAAAATACTAAAAATAGTACGAGCCGACCAAAATAGTAAATATTTCATTTGAGGGTCAAAGAAGTGACACTTTTGGGTTCCCTACTTTGAATACTTAGGTGTTGAGATGTTCTTGTATATTCGACATGTCAAAAGATTGCCAATAATGGTTTTTTCATCGAAAATAGTTTGTTAAAGTTATGACCCCATTAAAGGCAATGATCCACCATTCCTAATTCTAAGTGGCATCCATGCCAATCCATCATGATGTACCCCAACGTAGTTGATAATCTATTGGAATCCACCAAATACTTCTAGAAGCACCTACCGATTATTCCATTATATTAACAAGCTTCATAAAGATATTAACAATTTGATTATTTGCCCCTCGTTGGGGATTTTGTAGTTGTGCAAATCCCAACATAAGATCAACAAATATTTCACGACTATGGGAAATCCTACCACTATCACCTTTGTAAGAACTTTGTTTTAGTGATGGGAGAGGTCCACCATAAGGGAGGTTTCTAGGACCTGTGGGATCAAAGTAGCAACTTTGTTAACCAATCCTACAACCCCATCTCTTGATCACCTAATGAGAGGTCTAGGTCTGTGAAATGGATGAGATTTAAATGTGTTTGAGTACCTTACTGGAACAAGAACACTTTATATTATTTATGTGATCAATTCCTGGGCACAAACATGCAGTTAAGACCTCATAAGATACTAGAAAAATGATAATTTGCTATAGTTGGTACAAATTTGCAACAATACAATAGTTTATAACAACAGGTATAAGTTTAAAACAACAACAAAGAAAAGATCGATGGCATCAACTGGGACAAGGAAAACTTAGCACATGTCCAATCTATTAATGTCCAATTGTTCAAAGCAAATTTTGAGCATGTTATACCACTTGAATGTATGCAACAAATTCATGTTATCGTGTGTAGAAATTTGTTTTCAACAACAAGTTTACCACTCAATTAACACAAGTTGGTGTTACTAAAGTTAGTAGATAGCTTGAGAAATTAAGAATAAAGAGTTTTTTATCACTTTCACCACAAGCGAGCTTAAATGATTAGTTCCTAGGGGCTAAGGAGTCTTTATAACAATAATGATATCATATAGAGATGAAACTAGCAAAGATATAAAGGAAGGGTTTGAACTCTAAGGTGCCAGCACATTAGGGCCTTAGGGTTTAAAACTTGAGGAGAGTGGTTTTGATAGCGTGTAAGTACTTTTGGGCTCTAGAAACCCTTTCCTCCCATCTTAAGTAATTCAACTGGATCACAATCAAGAGTCTAGAATCAAACTCATAATGTGATATCACTTTAGGGCTTTATGAGTCTAACCTGGTAGGATTTCCTTTAGAAATTTATGGATGAAATTAACCTTGTAGTGAGGAGCACTTATTATCCTCTCTTAGGGTCTTACCAAGCAAGAACTTCAATATGAACAACTACAAATAACCATAAAATAATCAATAGAATGAAATGAAATTGAATAAATTTACTTTTATCTCACCATATGATAAGGAACAAACTCTAATTGGGTGCCATTATCATCCAAAAATCAACAAAGAAGCTTCCACACTTGAGCTCCAAGAGATAGCGCACTACAGAAAGGAGCCAATAACTCCAAAATAACGAAAATGTTATACATGTCTCTCACATATGTGAGAAAGTTGTGATGATAGAATGAAATGGAAAGGTCCTCTATTTATATTAGGCCTTGCAAACCAATTTGTCCAATTTAATTTGTCAACAAGAAATTATAAGAGGGCCTCAACTCTTACAAACTCAGTTTTTCAAGTTGCTAAAAACAAATTTACGCAGCTGAAAACTCTAAAGAGGGTGACATCATGCCCCAGCAGGGTGGACACTAGATCATAAGAGTGATGTCAAGGATTAAAAGGTGGAACATTGAGCCTTCAAATGCCATGTCTCCCTCTCTCACATGCGAAGGTTAAAGGAACATGCCTCCTCCATCAATCCATCAAGAGATTGATCAAACCCTAGCGTCTAGGTGACATTAAGGGATAGAAGGGTGATGTTTAGGCCTCCAAAGGCCAATGTCCAAGTGCCTCCAAAGGCAATGTCCTTTATTCTTCCATGTGAAACATTAATCATCAGTGGTTCCCCAGACATAGGGTCTAGCATCCATCCTATGGACAAGGTCCCGCAAAGACAAACAAACACACCCTCCCAAGAACAGCTCACATGTATCAAAGAAAATCCACATGCACAAGAGAACCACCTGCATAAGTACCAAAACCCCTTTTAAAAAATAAACAAATGCTCAAAGAACTTATAAAATTTTCCAAATTTAGGTATGAGTGGCTGTCAAGGTGCCTCATTGGGTAGGCCAACCCCTAGGTTAAAGGATGTTTTAAAAAAAAAAAGACCATTCAAGTCATGTGGTGGGTATCAGGCCAATTGGGGTAATACTTCTAGGCATGGGGTTCTCTTTACATACAAGGGTTTGTATTGTCTCATTTATGCGTTCCTTTGTAGGTGTAAGAAGCTTCACTGGTGATGCAACATTTTTCAAGAGATTGTATTGCCACATTTCCTGATTAAGGAGTGGAAAGTAACAGTAGCAAAGGAAAGTAAACAGTACCACAATTCCACTTGAAGCTAGAAACATATAGAGTGTCATATGCAACGGAAAGTAAGGGACATCACATAATGCATTTCCTCAAAAAATGAGACATTAAATAATTATGTTATTTCTTTTGTATGACCTCATTTTTTGAGAAGCATTTATTTTTCTTAAGAATCCGTGGGTGAGCATATCTAAGGATAATATTGGATTTATCTTTTTCCGCCATGTACCAATTATGGTTCTGCTAGCCACTTTCCATGAAATGAGGTACAACTCCTTCTTGGGTCAATGGACCTGGGAAACCCAAAAGTTGAGGAAACATAGGGGAAGAAGGATGTAAGGTGGTAAGTGTGGATGGGAATGGTATGATGATACTTAAGGAATTACCTAGTAGAAACCCTTTTTGGAGCATGACCAACTTGTTAGGACACACGACAACCACCATGAAATTAGGAAAAGGCATAATTTTTGGAGCAAATTTTCCATAACTGCTGTTACCCTTGAAACATGACTAAAGGATCTAAATATTAAGACACCCTACTCATGGATACTCATACTTAGCTACCTCATGAAGAAAGAACCTCTCTCCTCTGGGATCCAAACGAGGCATAGTGGATGTTGCTTTGTTGTTGGTGACATGGGGACATGTGCTCACTCCCAGAGTTTATAAGAACCTCAACATCTCTTGGGATGACCTATTTCTACAAAAAATGAAACAAGAAACGTTGGGATATCGAAGGCTGGTGCACTCACCCCTTTATTCATATGAGAAAGAAAGCATTTATAAAAATCTAAAGAAAAACTTGAAGATTTTTCTTTTAGTTTTTATTTTATTTTGTCATATCAATATGAGTAAGCAAACATAAGAATGTAATATAACAACATGAAATTATGAAATAACAGACTATGTAAATCATACACATGGCGTAATCCAATGAATATGCAATATATATATAATGCAATGCAATATGAAAATGCCTACTCTAACCTACCTGCTCTAATCTATGCTAATTAAAAGAAGTCAAGTCTCTCCCCAAAAATGGGGCTTGAGAAGTTCCCACTAACTGGTAATGAATGATTCCTTCCTAGCATTGGGGATCGGTAATAAGAATGATCGACATAATTCTTTTTAATATTGAAGGGAACCAACCAAAATTTCTCATAATCCTTATGGGTACTGGGTTGGCCCATCTTTGTATCGCACATCAAAACCAAATCTCCTTGTTTACAATCCCTCCCTTTGAAATCCATTACTTCTTGCATCACTTTGGTGTATTGTCTTGAGGGAGGGGGGTGGGATTTCGTAGTAAGGACATCATCCTGGCTTAGTCGAATCATCGTTCTCTTATCTTCTCTTTATCACTTTTGACTATGCCAACTTTGTTGTCCTTATACCTATCGAGTAGTTTCTAGTATTATTTCTTCTTTGGCCATTATATAAAATTGAAGTCTTCTTCCTTGGAGAAAGGTAAATCATCTGGAGAAAAATATGGAAAAGATTCATTGCTTGTTTCTGGGATCTCCTTTGTTTCGGATTCAGTGCCAATATCTTCAACATGAGTCTTTTCCATGGGCATGTTGGGTAGGTGGGAATAAGTACCATCATCCATATGTATATTAATACCAGTCAAATCCATCTGCAATGTGCCACCCAATGTTGCAAAAAACTTCCTATAGGATACATATTCTCCCCATACTATTATTTTAGTCACCCTTATGACTGCTAATGATGTAAAACCTATATTTTTCCTTTTAGAGGTCAAGGTCAATTCCTGAAGATAGAAGAGAGAAGAACTTTTCCTTGAGAGAAGAAGTTGTGTTTTCCTCTCAAGGAAAAACCCTATTTTGAGGATTTATTTAAGCACCATATTAGAGTGTGGAAATGCCCGATTTCCATAGGCTACTCTATAGCTGGGTGCAAAATTTCCACAAGCCGCATATAGCTAGGTCAGGTTTCCTCCAGACAAGGGGAAAAATAATCATTTTCTAATGCTTCTAGAAGGAGAAGCTTCATGGTGAGGTGGCCCTTGCATTTGATATTACTCTCTTTCATGATTTAGTGAAATCATCCTAACCTCCTCACCTTATCCTCTTCACTTATAAAAGGAGAGGAGCCTCTATGGAGAAAGTTAGCTTGATTTTGGCTGGAAAAGTTCTTTTGTTCTTTGAGATTGGTTGGATTTGGCTTGGAATTATTATCTTGGTTAGAGGGGCTTTGAGCTTTTCTTTTGTCAAAATAGATGTCAAATCTATAGTCCTTTAATTTCGAGCAAGAAGTTTGTAGCTAAGGAACCGTTGGAAGGAACCCACGACATCAAGACCGTTGGTAATCTCTTCCCATTATTAATATATAATACGCTGGCATGTTTTTTCCCATAGACCATCTTTATTTCATTTCTCATACCTCCCTGATCATGTGTTTAGGTTTTCATTGAATATACTCTCCGGTTTCACTTGGTTGGTTTGTGTCTCACTACGATCGCGATCAACAAGAGCACCAAGAGCTTAAGCAAAGGGACAACAAAGACATAAGGAAGCTTACACTTAAAGGTATGTCACTCATTTTTTCTCGATAGTAGATTCAATGATTGTAACTTAGGGAAAGCACCATGTTCTATCTTGTTTTATTCTAGATCTAGGTGAATCTGTGGGGATTAGTCTATGTTTGCATTCACCAATTTACCCGATAACAAAATGGGCTTACCTAATGGGGAACACATTGTTTTCCTAGTTTTCCTTGTTTTCTCTTGATTGTTTGGTTTTCTTTTCCTCGAAACAACGGAAGATGCATCTTCATCTCCTCCTCGGACATTAAACTTCAATCGAAAACCTTCTCTAATTTTTTTTTTCCATTTTGTTTGATTTCCGCACCTTACTTTGAGGAATAGTGCAGCGACTTGGGATTTCCACACCCTACCTATTTTGGATTGCCAGGAAAATTCATGCCTACCCATATTCAGTCTATGGAAATCAAAGATTTCCACACTATGATAGTCTAAATTGTGAAATTTTGATTTTGATGGTTTTCCTACCTGCACCTCGATTTGGTTTTAGTGAATTCTTGCCTATATTGATCTGTTTATAGTCCACTTGACATTCTTTGAGTTGCTTAGCCATCTTTGCTTTGTTTTCTTTTGAAAGATTTGATCTCTCCCTTTGAGTGTCTTCGCCACAAAGCCTTGTTTTTCTTTAGAATTGTTTAGTGAAAAGAACACTCTTTTCACATAACTTGTGGTAAAAGAGAAAATTTGTTTTGGTTGTTTTTTGTTTTGGAAGTGATTTGTTATTTCTTTTAGCCATCTTTGAAACAAAAAATCTTATTTCTTTCTTTGCATTAGATTAAAGTATATTTTCATTTGAAGTAGGTGAAATTGCATTGATTCATGGTCACAAGCAAGGACCGTGTATTGGTGTACAGCCTATTTGTCTCATTTCTTGAAAAACTTGATATATTGTGTGAGCTTAGTAAATTTTAAAGGGCATTGTGCATCTAGGGAATGATAAATGTTTTCTCCTTTATCGTGAACATAGCTTTCATTGAAATGAAAAAAGATTGCATCTTCATCTCTTTGCATAACTTTCAGCCTGGCCACAAAACACCACCATATTGTTCACACTTATTTTCCCTCTTGAGTAACAACAACCTTAAAATAAAGCTTATAAAATTACCAGACATTTTTATACTTTCTAGTAGCAAACCTACTGCTATATTAGTTGTAGGATTTGGAATAGGAAAGGGAAAGATAACTTTCCAAAGTTGCAAACAAACATAGAATCTGAGTTAGGGAGCAGTAAATTCAATTTATTACATTTGTCCTAGGAAGCCCTTCTAACACAAGGGTCAACCGTGAGGTCGATTGAGACTCCATGTGAGTTACTCTTCACCCTACTTGCTGGTATTGGTAGAGGTTATGATATTATGGGGGTCACGCTGAGGTATACCCACAATGATGAGTGGAATCCTCTCGAGTTTATTTTGGGCTAGATACATCAGCTCTTGCATGTGGATCGGATTGTCGACAGCCGAGCATCATTATAGTGATTGGTAACCTTAGTGGTCAATTTTTAGGGTCTTTACACAAGGTGAATATGGAGGGCGCGCATTCATGGTACCTGGAATCAACATTGGCCAACTCACTGTGTTCCTTGGAGGGTATACCCACGCTTATGTGTGTGAGCTTGCAAATTGGTGTAAACTCGTTAAGTAGGTCGTCAACGCAACTTTTCCACCTCGGCCGTCTCATCCCCTTCTTACTTTGTTCTATGACTTTTGGATTTCATCACCAACTAGTGCTCATCAGAGTAGTTGTTTTGCTTGCTTCAAGATACCAGATTTTAGCTTGTGCTGCTTGTTTTCCCTAGCACCTTAGATTGGATTTGCTTTTAATGCATGCCTATTCTGCACGAACAATAATGAAACTCGGCCTGCAGGAAACTTTTGTTTTTCCGCCTTACGTAAACATTGGTCCTCCATACATCACTACTTTGAGCCTTCCGTGTCTCACAATTGGATTACCAATAAGGTTGTTTTCCACTCGTGTGTCCCAATGCTAGTGCTTCATTTGTGTTATCTTCCCCTCAATAACGCCACAACTCCTCATGTTGATCCTTCACCTTATTCACTAGTATTCCTTTCTCGCTTCTTCGGGCTGTAAGGTTTTTATTCCATTCTCCTTCTTCACCGAGTGAAATATCTAAAGTTAGTAACTCTATGATAAGAAGAAGAAGAAATAAAAAGAATAGTAAAGAAGAAAATAAACAAGGATCCAAACTACCAACCACCAGCCGTAAATGTTAAAACAACTAGTTACCTAATCATGTTGGGAGTGTTGATGATGTCAAGATCACCCAAACAACCCGTAGTCTAAGCAATTTTGCATGCTTTGCAGGCAGCTATACTTCCCAAATATTTCCCTGGCCTATCCAAGGTTATAAAAGCATAGTATACACACCCTCTCCAACCCGTGTTGTCATCCTCTGAAAAACATGTTGATGACCCTCCATCAACTAGTCAAGATACCATTGGGAAGAAGAAAAGTAGAGACAAGTTCTCGTGTATGTAATGCAAAGGGAATCATCTAACTCAACTTTTCCTTGTGGGATGAAGCCTTGAAATTAATGGAAGACACACTATCCCCACTCTCAACTTCATCTTCTATCGCAAGCTATATTTCACTCCACGCATGCTTGAAGGACGTATCAACCGGCCTTTGCTCTGCCATGTTTGATCATGTACTAACTTGGTCATTTATTTAGCTCTAACGTTGCTGAACAAGTGGGTCAATCCGGATTCCCCTATCTCTACGATCCTAATTTCCCCGTTAAAGAGTGAAACCCAAGTGGTTGATTCGATCCCATAATCGGTCGATCCCACTCCTCATATAATGAGTGCCAAAGTGGTTTCTATGATTAGATCATCAGTCAATCCCACTCCTCCCTTAAAGAGTGAAACCCAAGTGGTTGATTCGATCTCCATCCTCTGGCCATCCCAGAATTCTCCCACCAGGGAGTGAAACCTGCTGTCAATCCTGTCTCTACCCACGACCCCATTCTCCCTTTGGAGAATGAAACCTAAGTGGTCGATCCGACTGCCAGTTGGTCAACTTATTCTCTCACCAGAGAGTAAACCCGATACTACCCATGTTTTTCTGTTGATACAGACTCTACCGCGTCGGGGGGTATTCTCCTCTCATGGAACCTCTTCCAAGTAATGAGGTCATCCATTTTGATTGAGGTGCTAACCGGACCTTATTCCTCTCACATTCCTTTCCGACATGTTAGTAAGTTTGTGGTTGGTACATTCTCGATGTCGAGCAGATGAAGGTGTTTCGCTATTTTTTCCTCTTTTGTTTGGAAAGCTTTGGGTTGTCCTTGCCCCAAAGATGCGTAATTGCTAGTTTTTAACGTAAGAACCAACCAACCCTTTAGGGACCCTTCCTTAGTTTCTCATAACTTTGGGAGGAAACTGCCTCTTTACTCCTTGGTGGGATTATGTCTATGCCATTAAAGCTATTGTGTCCACTCTTTTTCGTATGATATATTTCTAATGTATGGAAGAATGGTGACTATTGATCAACTTTCATTTGTTGTCTCTGAATTGACCATCTACTCTCAATGAACTCCCCTAAACAATTTTATATGCAAACATATTCTCCTACCACAAAGTCAAGTATAGGCATTTTCTCCCATGACTTCGCTTGATGAATTAGATCCGAAGGACATGGTGATTTCTTCGGGATAGGGTTTTTAGAGCATGATCTCCTTACCCTATTGTGACCATCGGCTATGTGGTACAAATCCTTCCAGAGTGTTGTTCTTCCATCGAGTGAATACCTCTTGGGAGGCTATGACCGAAGTTTTTGTCCTCGACATGGTGTCCTTCCAGCACTTTCCTTTTGAAGCTATGATCAAGAAGACTAGCTGATATTGCCCTTCGACAAGATCGTTAAAAATGAAACCAGTTGTGAGGATAGGTTTTTGAGTCTCTGTAGTAACCTCGTTAAAAATGAAATAGAGCTTACAACTTAGTTCTGTTTCTATGTCAAGCTAGTTAAAAATGAAACAAAGGTCTAGGATTAACCCGGATTCACGAGCATAGTTCTTCTCCTCCTCGACAATCTCATTAAAAATGAAATACTTTCTCCTTTTGAGTCAAGTCCTTCATCTAGAATTTGGATTTTCATTTCATCCACCAAAGGCCGCTGGATGAAACGAAGATTGGGGGGAAATAATTTCAGCCTCTAGAATTCATGCTAAAGTAGAGCCACTAACTTCTTAAACTGGGGACTAAGTACCAACCGTCTCTGTTATGCATTGGAAGTCCAACATAAGTTTTCCAGTGGTTCAAAGCTTGTGTAAAATGAAAACCACTTTACCTCAAGCATAGTTTCCTCCGTTCAATTCTATAGGTAAAAATGAAACCGTGTCCAAGCATAGTTTTGTTTGTTTTAAATCTTTATGTAAAAATGAAAACAACTCGAAAGTGAACTCTTTTGTTCTTTCTCATGCTCAAATACATGAGAATAAGTTACCGAAAGCTAGTCTTTGTTCTTTTCTCATGCTCAGAATCAATGAGAATGTAAATCAGTAAACTTTACTTTTTCGCACTTTAGTTGTTATATGAAAAAGGAACCCCCGAGTTCCCTTTAATCTCTTTTAGACTCTCTAAACATGAAAAGATTGTTGAGCGACCCTGTTCTTTTCAAGCTCGTTAAAGTGTTTGAAGAAAACATATGTTGAGCGATAGTTTATCTCTTTTTCGGTCTCATCAGACTACTTTACGAAAAAGGAACTGAGAGATCTCTCTTTAAGTGTTTTTCAGACTCTATAAACATGAAAAACCCTTGAGTTTTCCTTCTTTAGACTCGTTAAACAAACATCGAAAGGCCCATATGGGACCAAACCACTCCTTCTTAGGGTTCGTTAAACATAGTCTGAGGGACTCCTTCGAAGGATGAGCTTAAATTTCAAACATATGTTATCCTCCTCAAGCTTGTGTAAAAATAAAGAGGTACTCGCCAAAGATGGTGGGGGTAAATTGGGAAAGAAATTTGTATAAACCTGTATTCTATAGAAGAGTCAATTTTTGAACCTGATACCCTTTCACTCGCTTTGTTTCTAGGTTGGAAAATCCACTTGTCTCTTTATCATACTCCTTTATAAGATTACAAATTGGTCTGTGATCCCTGTTGTTGAGTCAATGTTTCCAAGACAGTTGTTGTGTCGTCAATATGTTCAAAGAGAAGTTCAACCTGGAAATCCTTCTATTGTGTCAGCCTTTTCTACAGTCCTTAAGCCTTATATTGCGTCAGCCATCCTTGAGTCATTCCTGAATCATTTGTTACTATGATCTAAATCAAATATTTTTACCCGTTTCGTGTCATTGATGGAGGATACATTAAGGCCTTCCTGTGACGAATCTTTTCCTGTCGACTTCAACTCATTATCCAAGAATCAGAATTAAAAACCAATTGGTACCTTGGAACCTGCATGCCTCAATGGCAGGTTTCCTCGCTTTCGAAAATGGATTTTCATTATTGACCCTTGATCGGGAGATTTCGTCGAGTGTTTGACTTCAACTCATTAATTCACATTCGTTGGATTGTACTAGAGTACCTTGGGAGTCATTGACATCAATGGTGATTTCCCTCACACTTGTTAAAGATTCTCATCATTGATTGGTAATCAAATGGTTTCTAACATGTTTGACTTCAACACACGTTTTCGCATGGTTAGATTCATACTTAGAATGGTGGAGATGAAGACCCTGAACCTTTTATCACAGATTCAAGTTGCGTTGGAGTATATTCAATTTGTACTATTGCATAGATCTACATTGTATGTCTCGTGGCTATGTTCAAATTTGAGTCTTTAACACATAGATCCACAGTGTATTTTTGGTGGCTATGTTCATATTTGATTCATATTGGCATGGATCCACAGTGTATGTTTGGTGGCCATGACATGTCTTACTTGACATGGATCTTTGCATGTCGACATTTATGTTTTCAGTCATTTGTATTCTAAGTATGGGAATGCCTACCTCAGTGATGATATATTATTGTACTGTGTTTCCTTGTTTGTTGGCAGGTTTCCGATCGATTGTTCCTTGTTCCCTACACACACTCGACAAAGTATTTCAGCTATCACTCTGTTCTAACTTCATACTTTAGGGGGATCTCTGTTACACATTTTTCCATCACCCTTATGACTGTTAATGATGTAAACCTATATGTTTCCTTCATAGGGGTCAGTGGCCTAAATTCCTGAAGAAAGAAGGGAGAAGAACTTTCCTTGAGAGAAGAAGTTGTGTTTTCCTCTGTAAAAACCCTATTTTGGAGGATTTCCACGGGCTGCACCATAGCTAGGGTGCGTATATTCCTGGTTTCTGTAGGCTGCACTATATCTAGGGCATGGAATTTCCATAGGCTGCACTATAGCCAGGTTGCGGTGGCCTCTGTAAGTGGGAAAAAATGAGCATTTTCTCGATGCTTCTAGAAGGATAAGCTTCTATAGTGAGGTGGCCTCTGAATGGTTTGCATATTACTTGCTTTCATGATTTAGCAGGATCATCCTAACCTCCTCACCTTATCCTCTTCATCTTATAAAAGGAGAGATCTCTCATGGATAAAGTTAGCTTGATTGGGTTGGAAAGTTCTTGAGTCTTTGAGATTGGTTGGATTTGGCTTGGAATTATTATCTTGGTTAGAGTGGCTTTGAGATTTGCTTTTGTCAATATAGATGTCAGATCTATAGTCTCAGAATTCTCAGAGAACGAAGTGTGTGGGAAGCAAGGAACTGTTGGAAGGAACCTTACGACATCAAGGCATCTAGTTGTAATCTCTCTTCCTATTATTAATATAATACAGTGGCTTGTTTCTTTCCCATAGAATTATATTTATTTTATTGCATAATTCCTTTATCATATGCATAGGTTGTCATTGAATATAATCTCTCTGCTTTCACTTTGGTTGGTTTGTGTCTCACTGTAGGATCAGTGATCAACAAGAGCACCAGAGCGAAGAAGGGACAACCAAGACATAAGGAATCGACACTTAAAGGTATGTCTCTTGTCTTTTGTTCGATAGTAGATTCAATGATTGTAACTTAGGGAAAGCGCCATGTTCTGTCTTGTTTTTTTCTAGATCTAGGTGGATCTAGGGGGATTAGTCTATGTCTGCATTAACTGATTTACCTGATAACACATACGTCAGGGAAATCTACAACCACAATGTCCATCAGGAGAAATATCTCAGGATATCGGGCAAGGTGAACCTTCACATTCTCTACCTCATCATGAGTGGGGATGACCCTTTAATTGATTCTATGCACATTATTGTAAGGCCTTGTGGCTTCCAAACCCAACCACCCCATTACTTTTAAGGAAATCATATTCCCACAGGCACTTGAATCAAGCATAAAATTATTCAATCACTTATTATTCACTTGGAATGACATGAAGAATGTTAGGTGCTCATCATAATGCATCCTAAAATGATTAGATTGTATAAATATAGGAGGTTCCACAGGTTCACTTGGTACCTTGAAGAATCTTTCGAACCTTCTTCTCATCAAAGGAATATTAATAATTTCCTTTAGAAGCACTATTACATTGATCATTTCCAAGACACTATCAAAATCAATGTCAACATTGTTTGTCTTTGGAAAAGTAGGATTAAGAAAAACCTACTTACTAGTGGAGGAGGAAGTTGAGGATTGGTGGGAGACAATGCAGTTTCTCTCTTTTGTCTCTTGTACACTTGTAAATCCATTTTCTTAAGTTTCTCCCTTGAATCCTCATCTAAGTTGTTTATAACTTCCATCCTAGCCCTTGTAGTTGCTTCTTTCTTACATTTCTAATGTTGTTTAGGTGTGATGTTGGGGTAATATCGGGGAGACATGGTTCATTACACTCAAATTGATCATTTGATCAGGTTCCCCATTGTTGATTTGGAATTCACACTCCCAATGTGAATCCCTACATGTAAAACACCAAGGAAATTCTTCTATGGAATTTTGTTGGAAAATTGGTTGTTATTGATGTCAACCCTAGAAGAATTCTAGAAGCCCCTAGAAGTGATGGGTCTATTTGAAGGAATATCAAAAGTATCACCCTTATGGAATATCTCTAAGCATGGCCCTCTCGGGAAGACACTTTGAAGAACCCTACAAGAATCCCTAGTGGTTAAGCAAAGAAATTACAATGTATGGTTCTCTAGAAATGATGGGTGTATTTGAATAAGTCTCCAAAGTGGTCCCCATATGTCATAAATTTAAGCATGGACCTCATCGGAAGATTCTTTGAATAATTCTAAAAGAATCCCTGGAAATATGATTAAGTGGTTAAGAATCCCTATAGGTGTGGTCATGAATCCCAAAGTTAATTGAAGAAAACCAACATGAAGGAAATTGCAAATGCATTAATAACCATCATAGATTGATAGTCCTCGTCATGCCCTTTCTGAAAATTAGTGGTACACCATGTGGTTCCTCACAGTTGAGAAGATATTCCCTCTTCAATATGAATACCGAAAGTATGGTCAAGAAGCCCTGGATCTAAGGTCAAAGAAGTTAAAAGTTGGCCCTAAAGTCAAGTAAAGGAGAAAAGTTGTTGCCAACACGAAGTTATAGGTTTTCCACAAACTCAAGTAAATGAAGTACTTGGAATAGTATAAATACAAATCAAGAGCCTCTCATTTGGATTAATAAATAAATCAAGGATGTGATTTCTTAGCGGAAGTGAACTAACAGAGTTCTGTGAAGGAGGAAGTGCTCGATGCCACAGATGGGAGAAGGGTTTCTAGAAACCTTATTTGAGTAGACCATTGTGGGTCGAGGAAGTTTTGATGATATGATATCTTGTGCACCAAGTTATTTACATGATAAAATGTATGGTTTTCCATATGTTTTGATGTGCATATCTTGGAGATTTTGGTATACACTTGAGGAATATTTTGAAGGTTATGGCATATGATTTGAGGCATATTTTGGAGAGTTTAACACATGTTTGATGAATATTTTGCACATGATTTAGGAATGTATTGAATGTTTTTGGCACATGGTTGATTCATATATTTATGGTTACAGTAAATGGTTTTGTTGGAAAACTAAGAAGGGGGGGGGGTGAATCAGTTGTTACCGTGCTTAAACAATTATGCTTCTTTTAAACTCTTTGCAGAAACATTGAATGATGATCACATTAATGCAGGGAAATAAACAATGGCACATTCAGCATCAATCACACATATATGAGAAACACAAAGACAGATATTTCCCGAGGAAACCCATACAGGGTAAAAACCTCTTTTTCTTTATATGATAAGTAATAGTTACATTCTTTACATTATCATACATATGAGAACCAACTCATAATGAGGCTACAACCTC
>SNQJ01S0096726.1:0-12072 GCA_010110895.2 Picea sitchensis | reverse complement strand
CATGGAAATAGCGACAAAAATCCCGCCCTGTTTAAAAAAAATATGAAACTAGTGGAAGCGTGGAAAACTTTCGTGGAATAATCCGCCCATATGTAGTAGTGATTCCAAGCATGTATTCAAGCATGGATATATTCATTATAGATTCAATAATGTGTACTTTTTGCAGACTTGTATATTTTGGTTTGAATATAGAGAAGACTAGTGGACATATTTGATTCAACTTGAGAAAAAGGAATATGTAGGGATCAATTGCAACAAATTCAAAGAAGCTGTCAGGATAGTGAAGTGGCAGATGGGTTATCATTTTGTGTAATTGAGTAGCATATTTGTGGAATTTTTTGTGGCATATGTGTAATGCCAAATTCATGATATATTTGGCATGTCTAGAGTATAATACTTGACATGAACCATATAAGATACATGATAGTGGATGAAAGCATGAGATCAAGAGGAATGTTCACTAAATCATATGAGTCAGAAAATAAGCATATTGACAAGTAGAACCAACTAGTCACAGGAAGGAAAGCCATGAGAGACACATAAATAAAGGGGGAGAGAAACCGTCAAGAGGAAATTTTTGAATGATTGTGTCATTAATGTTGACTTAGTGAAGACATGAAAAGCCATAAAGATCTTAATTAAAGTAATGAATGAAATTTGACATGAACACTTTTAATATAAGTCAATGGATTACACCAAGAAGTACCAATGGAATAGAATCCCCAGAAGAGAGGAAAGGAAGCATATACAAGAAGCCCCAATTTGATCTACACAACATATTGCAAAGAGAACATGAGGAGAGAAAACATCAACAAGAGTTACCCTTTTCCATTTATTTCAAAGGGGGAGAGAAAGAACAAAAGAAGGAGATCAATATCAGAAGCCTAAATATAGAGAGAGCATTGATCACAGGGGGAGTGTGAGTGTTTCCATCAATTCCAAAGGGGGTTATTGTTGGAAAATTGGTTGTCATTGATGTCAACCCTATAATATGTCCATAAGCCCCTAGAAATGACCGGAATATTTAAAGGAATCTCCAAAGTGGTCCCCTTATGGCGTATCTCTAAGCATGGCCCTGTCACTAAGACACTTTGAAGAATCCTACAAGAATCCCTAGTGGTTAAGAAAATAAGTTACAATGTATGGTCCTTTAGAATTGATGGGTGTATTTGAAGAAGTCTCAAAAGTGTTCCCCTTATGGAATAGCTTTAAGCATGGCCCTCACATGAAGATGCTTTGAAGTAATCCACAAGAATCCCTAGAAATATTATTAAGTGGTTAAGTGGTTAAGAAGCCCTAGAGGCATGGTTATGAATCCTGAAGTTAATTGATTAAAAATAGCATGAAGTACATTGAAAATGCATTCATAACCATCATAGATTGATAGTCCTTATCATGTCGTTTACGACGATAGGTAGTTCCTCATAGTTGAAAGTTATTCCCTCTTAAAGATGAAGCCTTGAAGTATGGTCAAGAATCCCCATATCTAAGGTCAAAGAAGTTACAAGTTGGCCCCAAATTCAAGTAAATGAGAAAAATTGTTCCAAACAAGAAGTTACAGGTTGTCCCTAAATTCAAGTAAAGGAGGTACTTGGAATAGTATAAATACACATCAACAACCTCTCATTTGGATTAAGAAAGAAAGAAAGGATGTGATTTCTCAACAAAAGTGAAGTAACAAAGTTTTGTGAAGGAGGAAGTTCTTGGAGATGCATATCGGAGAAGGGTTTCTGAAAACCCTATTTGAGAAAACCTTCATGGGTCAGGAATAGAGCGTCTCATGAGGACCCTGCAGGTTGCACAAGAATGATCATGCGAGGCCACACTAGTTGCCCAATATAGTACAATGAGGCTGAGGAAAAATTTGAAGAAGGTGCTCATTTCTTGGTGCCAAAGACAAGGAAGGTTTGATGATCTCAGGTCTTTTGTACCAGGTTTTTTACATGATAAAATGTATGGTTTTCTATACGTTTTGATGTGCATATCATGGAGATTTTGGTATATTCTTGAAGTGTATTTTGGAGGTGATGGAATATGCCTTGAGGCATATTTTGGAGGTTATGAAATATGCTTTTAGGCATAACTTGGAGGGTTTGACACATGTTTGATGCATATTTTGGCACATGCTTGAGGCATGTCTTGAATGTTTTTGGCACATGGTTGATGCATATTTTGATGGTTATGGTAGATGGTTTGAGGAATATCATGGATTTTTTGGCACATGCTTGAGGCATATTTTGACACATGTCTTAATGAATATCTTGGTGATTTTTGGTATATTTTTTGGGAAATGTTCTTGGTAATCTTGGCATAAGATTTATGAAGTTATTGAGGTTGAACTATTTTTTATGATGATGATGTATCATTTTTTATGATGATGATGATGTATTAGTGAGAGTAATAGTGACAAGATGAGTCTACCATTTATATTTAAGGGTGGAAGGGTGGTGCAAGGAAGTAGAACGAAGTATCCTTCAGGTTGGTGCCTGATAAATGAGGGTGGTTGGGTAGTTCATGGGAATATTGGTGTTTTTGCATAGTGGGAAGACCTGTGGTTCAACATGAATTCACCAAAAAAACCCTAAGACATCGGCCCCTTCGACATCACTCGTAAGTAGATGAAATCTCACACAAGGTATCCATGGGGACTACAAGAACAGGGTTTCCGCAGCCATGAGGGGAAGCAAGGAATTCATTCTAATCATTTGACTTAACATTCATTCATTATTACATACATCATGTGCGCAGAATCATCATAATAGATAACATATTAATACTAACCAAACACACATTACATGCACACAATAATCAAAATAGTAAACAAACACATCACACCTTAACACAAATACACCATATTAAAAGTGATTCACCCAAGATGGGCTATGCCCACAATGAAAGGCTTCTTATATTATTATTCAAAACAATACCTTACAAAATGTGTGCACTATGCTCATACATAAACTTGTTGTTGCAAATTCTTTTGTTACTATGGAAACTTCCTCTAGTAGTGGCTAAAACCTATACACAAGTTTCAGTTGTTCTTCTCTAATTTGATTCATCTCTTAGTTCAACTTCCTTTTCTCTAAAATTCTACTCATCTACTCTGTTGGTGGAAGAGTTTTCATTGTATCTATGATCTTCTATTCCTTTGTTGGGCCCATCGTTTCGAAGAACAAGTTTTCTGAATGCATAAAGGTTTTACGGAACCCCGGAGCACATCAACATTAGATAAAAGGGGTGTAAATCTAACTGGAAGTGTGCCAACAAGGAAAAAGAGTGATGCTCTAGTTGGATGAAAAAGCAAAAAATCCTGTAAGCTTCGAGTGCAAGAAAAGACAAAGTATAATCAAGAAACTAGAGGAGCAGAATAAAAAAACAACCAAGAAAATGATATAAATTGGGGAAAATGAAATGGGTAAAGGTTGGGATTTTAGAATGGACATGTGTTTTGTTGTATTTTTTTTCTAATATTTTGTTGTTGTATTAGTTTAGATGAGATTACTTCACTAGGATATATCTTCCAAGCAAACAACTAATTTTGGTTCTGTTGTGTAAGATGTTATATGAAAGACCCTCCCTATGTTCACTAGTCTAAGATGTAATAATATAGAAATGACTATTTTGGCATACAAATTTTGTTGTGTTATGGATGAATGCTTGGTATTCTTTTCATGTAATATATCTTGTGTTATGTGTTTACTAATTGCATTATTGTTTTAGTAATTTTTGTAATGTATGTGTTTACTTTAACATAGCACAACATGGATTGTTCATTGTCTTTATCGACCTAAGGCTTATGATGATACGATATCTTTACACATAAGTATGGAATTTTTCTATGATATTCTAGATTGGACTATGTGTCCTCTATAATTCGATTTATCACAAAAAGTCTCAGTTGTACTTTAGGTGAGACATCCTTCCCTTGAGGAAGGTTGAATATGCCAATGCAACTAGAATGTAGGATTACCTTTGTTGGTAACTTCCGAAAACCTTGGTCTAAAATTCCTCACCAAGAAAAAGTTATGTTGTTGGGACTTGACTTCTGAGTGAGTTTTCATAGGATGCAACATCACATCTTTAAGTATGACATTGAAAGATGGTGGGAAAGAAGGCATGATGAGTTTATATTTCAAGAAACTAAGTTATGACAAAAACGTTTGACGGCTACAAAGGATGCAATATTGTATTCCAAACCAGCCAGTGATCAATACAATATATTATGGATTCTATTCCCAGAAGAGATCTATTATTGGCTCGACTGATTACAAGACGCGACAAGATTTAAAGATCGCATAAAAAAACATTTAATTGGGTGATTGAGCAACTTGCTTCTCTTCACAAGTTGGATCACCAGATTTGTCGAGCTATGGAAATATGGGTCCAAACTACCTTGGAAGGATACATCATTGAATTTTCCACGAAAAAGAAAACTGTCATTCTCAATGGCAGAAGTTGTATTTTACAAGGGATCATGACGGAGATTACCGAGAGAAATTACATTGTGGATGAAGATATTAATGGCAGAAGAAGGAATGATACTAGTTCATATGGTTGAAATGGTTGAGTAAAACCATTTGTACATGAGGGGAAGGTGATTTAGACCAGGATCCATGAGTTAGGATACAAAATTTCTTGAGGTATGGGGGGGGGTTATGAGAAGAGTGTTAGAGACAAGTGGGCTCAAAAAATGGTTGCGGTGCTCAAAAAATAGTGGCGAGAGAAGATGTGAAAGTTAATGAAGAGGATTGAACTATCGTACAAGGAGATCAGCCTCGAGAGAATTCATACAATAGATTTACAGAAGTTGAAAGAGTTGCAATTATGTGGAAGGATGGCTAGGAAATGGTCGAAAGAGAAGTTTGGAGATAAAGATGGTATTTATGGAGAGAGTAGATGAGATGGAGAAAATTCAAAAGAAAGAATCACGATCGGAGTCACCACTAAGGCTCAAGATTCATCTGTACTGTTTGGAGATAAAGATGGTATCTATGGAGAGAGTAGATGATATGGAGAAAATTCATAAGAAAGAATCACGATCGAAGTCACCACTAAGGCTCAAGACTCATATGTAACCTCTGAAGAAGTTGAGGGAGTCTCATCCCTTTCAATGCCTAAAGATGTGAAGTATACTACAAGACTTTATATGATGTTGCTAGAGAAATTAATTTCTCTACGTACCTACCTACCACTAACGCTTCGACTATCTTTGAGAGAATTCTATCACCGCCTTTCCACCAATGTTTTCGGGAAAGCTCTGGATCTTACAGATTCTTCCACACTCTCTATAAAATCAAAAGCAATGTAACCATTTCAGCAAGTGCAATACAATCGTTTTTCTATGCATTTTATTGTTCCTTTGCTTCTGCTCACTCATCGTGGTATCAGAGATATGATAGCATTGAGTTGCCATAAGGGAACGTTGTGCATTAAGATGCAAGATTTGGAGAGTTGTGTGCATTGTGTTGAGGAAGCTGCAGCTTCCAGAAGAGTGGTAAGAGTTCAGGACAGCCGTCGATTGTGAGCGAGTTGTTGGAGAGGTGCACCTTCCAGGTTAGCAAAGAGTTCGTATAGAGAGGTTGAAAGCATTATGCCCCTGTGCATGAGGGACGATTCCACTTCATCATGGTACTTCTCTGTGCAATTGTTGAGGATCCGCAGAATCCATTGTGTTTTTGTTGAAGGAGCTGGACATTTCCATTCTGCAAGAGAGGGAACAACTATCAAAAATAAGGCCCCAACTAGTGAGGCCT
Source organism: Picea sitchensis (assembly GCA_010110895.2). Taxonomy (NCBI): domain Eukaryota; kingdom Viridiplantae; phylum Streptophyta; class Pinopsida; order Pinales; family Pinaceae; genus Picea; species Picea sitchensis. The sequence goes on along the minus strand of SNQJ01S0096726.1, from coordinate 6,319 downwards.
GTCACAAGGAGAGAAAGAAAGCGTGCAACCCAGAATTCATTATGATAAGGAGTTGCAAGTAGCGGATTAAGTGGAACCAGGTTTTATTTTTCCTCATAAAAGTGTTTCTAAATTGCAGAAATTTGAGATAGTACGAAAATTCGAGGTTATTACACTCTTAATGGCAGCATAGAATGAGAAGTAATACTTTTTCATACAACATTGGGGATAGAATATTGTGCTTATTTGATCGAAGATAAAAAGTTTTTTTTCTTTTTTTTTTGAAGAAATTGGGAAGTGTGAAGGAAGAAATTCCAAGAAGCCCTCTTTTACCATAATCTCTATCTAGTTTTGCTTATTTTTGCTGAAAGTTTTTTTTGGAGGCTTGATTTTTTAAGAAAAAGAATGGCATCAGGCATGTTTTAGCAACTTATGATTCCAACATTTTCTGGAAAAAATTATGATAATTGGGCATTTATAATGAAATTAGCATTTGACTCATATGAGTTATCAGATATAGAATAAATGGCTATATTGAACCACAAGATGAGTCTATTTTGACTGTTGATGAAAAGAAAAAGCTTGATGAAAATAAGCAAATGAATAAAAGGGATTTGCAGATAATTGGACAAGCGTTGGACGATTCGGTTGTTGGAAAGACTAAACCAACCAGTACATCCAAGCAAGCATGGGACATTCTAGAGACAACATATCAAGGCACTAGCAAGGTAAAAATTGCCAAACTTCAAGAACTTAGAAGAGAATTTGAAAAATTGCAAATGAAAGATTCTGTTTCAATAGATCATTTTAAATATCATGTTACAGAGTTGGTTAATCAAATAAGGCAAAATGGTGATGAGATAGCATATCAGAAGGTTGTAGAAAATGTTTTAAGAAGCTTGCCTAGAAAATTTGATGCAATAGTTGTGGTAATTGAAGAATCTAAAGATTTGACTAAATATTCTATGGATGAGTTGGTTGGCTCCTTGAAAATTATAAAGACAGATTGAACAGAAATGGAAATAACTCATTGCAGCATGCATTCAAAACACAAATGACATTTGGTAGAGGCAGAGGAAGAGAAAATCCAGGATTCAAAGGAAGAGGAAGAGGAAGAAATAATTTTCAAAGAGAAGAAAGAAAGAGTCAAGACCCAGGAGGAAGGAGAAATCAAATTTTCAGCTCAAGGGAAAGCAATCACAATCAGGCATCACGAAGTTATAACAAATCAAAGATTCAATGCTATTACTACAAGAAGTATGGTCACTTTGCAAATGAATGCCAAAAGAGACAAGAAGATATGAGAAATCATAATGCACATTTCTCTGAGAGTAGTTATGAGACATTGTTTATTACATGTGATGTAGCTCAAGAAAATGCAAGTAACATTTGGTTTCTTGATAGTGGTTGTAGTAACCATATGACTGGAAACAAAGGGTTGTTTGAGGATTTGGATGCATCAGTTAAAGCACAAATTAAATTGGGTAATGATAATATTGTAGAAGTCATGGGAAAATGATCCGATTTTATGAGCATAACGAAATGAATATATATTATTAATAGGTTCTTGACACAAAATAACAGAGATACAGTTAAAACTACACAAAATGGCCTCGGAAGTTAAAACTGCTAAAAATAGTAAATTGCCAAAATTGTCAGAAAATTGTTTTGAGCCAATTGGAAAAGGTAGGTGGCCACCAATATCCATATGAATCAATCCTCCCTCCTTAGGAAGAAATGGTATCCATTGCGTTGACATCCCCCATCAGATGAGGAAATTTTTGTTGAATTTGGCCCCAGGTGAGCCACTTGCCTTGGTGCAGGAGCTGCCCTGCTTTGACGACTCGATAAAGATGGATCCTTTGTTGTCGAGTGCCCTTGATCTGTCTGTCCACAATCTGATCATTGGATGTTTTTTGTATGTAGTCGGGGTTGATCTCTGTTGATTTCAGTTGTTCTGCTACTTCTGAGGTGTCCAATAATGGTGGGAAATAAGGGTGAAGGAGATCCATGTTGAACACTGGGTGCAGGCCAAGGAAAGGAGGAATGTCGAGCTCAAAAGAATTAACCCCCACGAAGTTGGTGATAGTGTACGTCCCATAATGGAGTGGTCAAAGCTTCCGATGGGGTCCTATAAGGAATTCTTTCTGCAAGTGCAACCAAACTTTGTCACCCACCTAAAACTTATGTGGCACTTGATGTTGATCATGGCATTATTTGTACATGTCATTGGAATTCTATAGGATATCCTGAACCTGTTGGTAGATGTGTTGGATCCTCTCAATGAACCGGGTGGCTTTGTCAACTTCAGTTGGAGCAGGAGATGAGTCGGTCGAGGTGACCACAAGGGGAAGTGCAACATCTATGGGACCCAATGGCTAGAATCCCAACCCCACTTGAAAGGGGTTATGGCCAGTTGAGCTATGCAGGGCTCGGTCGTAGCTATGTTTGACATAGGGTAGGCTCTCATCCCATGTGTGAGGGTTATTTGAATTATACATGAAAAGGACATGCACAATCATTCGATTTACAACCTCGGTTTGGCCATCTGTTTGGGGGTGGAAGGCCGTGGATTTGGTGAGCTTGGTGTCCAATAGTGACCAGAGGCTCAACCAGAATGTGATGAGAAATCGACTATCCCGATCTGAGACAATGGTTTGTGGGATTCCAAAATGTACCCAGACTCGTTCAAAGAAGATCTTGGCAGTGGCCTATGCTGTGATTCTCTTCTTGCAAGAAACCGAGATCGCCATCTTAGAAAAGAGATCAACAACCACAAAAACACAGTAATTTCCCCACTTGGTGGACTGGAGACCCGACATGTAGTCCATTAAGATGGATTCCCATGGCCTGTCATGAGTATGAAGAGGGGTGTACAGGCCCTGTTTCTTAGTGGTCGGTTTGGCAATAACGTAGGCAGTGCAGGCCCTGATATACTTGCTGACCTCCTGTCGAAGTGTCCTGCCACCAGACTGTAGTGGGCCTCCCAGATAAGATTCGCTCACTCACTTGATGGAACACAGATATGGCCTAGACGACACAGCAACCCATCCTAAAGATGGAAATTATCGACAACTGTGTTTGCACCCAACATTTGGTAGGTGGTGGCGAAGTCAGGATTTGTCTCATAGAGTTGGGGCCATCTATATGTCTCATGGATGCAAGAGTCTAGCATAGTGGTGAGTGTTGCGACTGGTTGTCTGTTGAGGCAATCAGTGGCACGATTGGTGCTTCATGTTTTATACTTCATGTTGAGGTGGAATTTCTGCAAGTATGTGGACCAATTTTGATGGCAATCATTCTGCAATTTTCCCTGTGTCTACATGAACTGTAATGGCTTATGATCAATGTGGATGACTGTCTCCTTCCAAATAATGTAATGTCTCCACTGGCAGCATGCTTTCACAATGGAGTACATTTCTTTTTCGTAAGTAAGGTACTTATGGATAGTATCTGACAGTATCTCACTATGATAGGCCACAGGGTGGCTATGTTGAGTGAGAACGACGCCCATAGCATAGTATGAAGCATTTGTCTCGATCTCAAAGGGATGTTGCAGGTCTGGTAGTGAAATTACTGGGGATGAGAACAAGCGTTGCTTCAAATCATCAAACTCTTGTTGTTGGGACCAGCCCCACGCAAATTTTTCCTTACCACCACCCCTGTTTATTTGGCTGAGAACCCATGCAATATGGAAGAATCCCAACACGAACCTACGGTAAAAATTGGCAAGGCCTAAGAAGCTCTGAATCTCAGTGAGTGTTGTTGGGGATGGCTAGTCACGGATGACTTGGATCTTGGTTGGATCCACATGTACACCATGTTGATCAATGATGTAGCCCAGGTAATGGACCCTGTCCATGCCGAAGGAGCATTTTTCCAATTTGGCATATAGCTTATGTTGCCACAGGGTGTGCAAAACCTGTTGAATATGCTGCAAGTGTTCGACCCAAGTCTTGTTGTATGATGCAGGAGCATCTCCCACATCAAGTGAGCCAGCGCGGAAGCGAAGGACAGTTGGACAAGAGCGCCAACACAAATTTTGAAAATCACCTTGGAAGTTGTTGCGCGATCTTAAATGAGCCATTAAGATGAGATGCACTTGTATTATGTAATCGGAACTTGAGCCTTTAGCTCTCGTCCTTAGTAGGTAGGAGGCATTTAAGATAGTTAATGCAGGTAGATAGAATTTAATTCTAGATTAGACTGCTTGAAAGCACAAGAGGGAAACGGGATATAGACACCCTCATTGTGTATTGTAATAGGATGGGGAGTTAGAAGCATTTGAGCAAGAGCATGCAGAGAGTTGTGTAAGAACACCCATGTACATACATTTGGATTAATAGAAAGAGATTGATTCAAATTCATGGTTTTGTGTCATTCTCTATGTATTGATGCTGAATGATATGCTCATGAATGTTTTCTTCCTGTTATGCATTTGCTTTGATATGCTGTGTATATGATTTCATGTTTGAGTTTGAAGTCTGAGAGGAAGAAGGAATGAGCTTCAATTGTTTCTCTATTTGAGCCAGCGAATTCCTGCAAGGAGTGCAGTTGAAGTGTCCGCAAGGAGTGCATTGACAGAGGGTTCAGATAGAGATAGCTTTTGTTCTCATCTCTGTGAAAGTGCAGTTGAGAACAGGAGCTGTGCAAGGAGTGCACAAGCCGAGTGAAGTTCAGGGTTGCGAACCTGAGCAAGAGTTGAAGGACTGTTGTTGTAGGTGTGCGCAGGGTCGAAGATTCAACACTTAGAAGTTGTTGAAAGTTTGCCGCAAGGGGTGCGTGCAGGGTTCTCTGAAAGATTCAGATTTGAGAAAGCTCAGGAAGGGTAAGGACTTCAAACCTGTTGAAAGGGCAGCGCAGGGAAGTTGCGACTGAAATCCCATGAGAAGCATCGTAAGTTCACATGCATGGGAACAAGTTGGTGAAAGAACACTTAGTCGTTTTGCAGATTTCTCAAAGGAGGAAAAGACGGTCGGTATTCTCCGAGGAGGATTCGCGACGTCCCGTGAGCCGTTGGATCTCACCGAGGTGCAGGGGAGATATTGCAGGTATTCTCGAGAGGTTCAAAGCTCAGGAGGGGCAGAGCCATTGATCCGAGCCACGAGGACCGTCATATTTTCACGTGGAATCGTGTATCAGGGTTTCGTAGGTTGAAGCCCGTAAATTTGGAAATAGGAATCACGAAGTCACAAGACGCGATATCCCAATAGCCAAAAGAGAAGTGTGGGGCCACAAGAGTTAGTAGAGTGGACAGGTGGCATAGTATATCAGAGTTTCGTGGTGAGAAAGCCCAAACCATATGCATTAGGATTCGCGATATTGCAAACTTCGAATTGCCGATGGAGTGAAGGGACCATTGAAAAGTCAACTCGCGAGCGTATCGGATTTTCGCCGCATCGGGGTTCGGGAGTCGGCAAAGCAAGTTGCTTGGCATCACGAGTGGTGAAATCGTGATAGAATAAGTTCTGATAGGAGAGGGAAAAAGGTCAGCATTGACTTGCATCGGGTTTTAGGGATTCGTGGAACCTACGATCAACCTTTGGATTCGTGAAGTCGCGAAGTTCGACCTCCCGATTTGTAAAGAAAGGGAGATCCCACGAGAGTTTGTTGTGGGTGCAGAATTCCCAATAGGGAATTAGAAGAGCCTTAGAGTTCTTTGGGCCGTGAAAGAGAGAAGATCCTGTGAGCGGATGTTCTTGCGAGCGCACCCTTCCGTCACTGTAAATTAGAATGTCATCCAAATACACCACTACAAACATATTGGTGAATGGTCCCAGGATATCGTCCATTATCCTCATGAAAGTGGTTGGAGCATTTGTCAAACCAAAGGGCATGACCAACCATTCAAAAAGGTCTTCCTTTGACTTGAAGGCGGTCTTCCATACATCTGTCTGCTCTATCGGAACTTGGTGGTAGCCAGACTTCAGATCAATCTTACTGAAGTATTTGGCCCCCGTGAGTTGATCAAGGAGGTCATCGATTCAAGGAATCGGGTACCGATTTCTGACTATGATTTTATTCAGATCCTGGTAATCAATATAGAGTCACCAGGTTCCATATTTCTTTTGTACAAGCACGATTGGGCTCCCGCAAGGTGATGAGTTGTGATGCAGGAGCATCGCCAACTCATCAAGGAAGCGTCGCCCAAGACAAGTGAGCCAACATGAAAGACAACGAACAGCTGGACAAGGCCAGCCGAATCTTTTTGAAATTTCATTTAAGATGATGCGCCAATGTGTAAATGAACCATTTATGGGAAGTGCCTTTGTATATTATAGGGGACCTTGAGCCTTTAAGCTCTCGTCCTTAGGTAGATGAGGCATTTAATAGATTTAAT